>CAUYON010020092.1:0-47213 GCA_963573935.1 Arctocebus calabarensis
TTTTTTTTTTTTTGAGACAGAGCCTCAAGCTGTCACCCTGGATAGAGTGCCGTGGCATCACAGCTCACAGCAACCTCCAATTCCTGGGCTCAAGCGAGTCTCCTGCCTCCGCCTCCCAAGTAGCTGGGACTACAGGCGTCCACCACAACCCCCCAGCCATTTTTTGGATGCAGCCATCATTGTTGTTTGGCAGGCCTGGGCTGGATTCGAACCTGCCAGCTCAGGTGTACGTGGCTGGCGCCTTAGCCCGTTGAGCTATAGGCGCTGAGCCAAAACAAAAATATATCCTGTCACTAAAGTTTGTCATCTTTCATTGTCCTTAAACTGCACTATGAATCAAAAACCATTAGCCTATATAGAAATAACTAAAAAGAAGAAATAGATGGTATTTTTCAAGTATAACAACTCAAAAATATCGGCTCGGCGCCTGTGGCTCAAGCGGCTAAGGTATCAGCCACATACACCTGAGCTGGCGGGTTTGAATCCAGCCAGGGTCCGCAAACAATAATGACAGCTGCAACCAAAAAATAGCTGGGCGTTGTGGCCGGTGCCTGTAGTCCCAGCTACTTGGGAGGCAGAGGCAGCAGGAGAAACCCTTGAGCCCAGGAGTTGGAGGTTGCTGTGAGCTATGATGTCACAGCACTCTACCCAGGACGACAGTTTGAGGCTCTGTCTCAAAAAAAAAAAAAAAAAAAGAAAACCCAAGTATCAAAGATCCAAAGATAATTAATACTGTAAAATTCAGTACTGTAATAGTATACACAAGTTATTGATAATATTTTGTTTCTTGGTGGTAGGTTCATGAGTGTTTATTATATAATTTTGTAATATACATGCGTATTACATATAATGTTTGGTATGCAGATTGTATTTTTAAAACTGTAAGAAAGGAAACAGTATGGAGGAAATCTTACTGGAAAATAGTCTCGGAGGCTGGTGTGGTCACTCATGTGTGTAATCCTAGCACTCTGGGGGGCTGAGGCGGGTGGACTGCCTGAGCTCAGGAGTTGGAGACAAGTCTGAGCAAAGCAAACCCTTGCTACTAAAAACAGAAAAACTCACTGGGTACTATGGTGGGCACCTGTAGTCCCAGCTACTCAGGACGCTGAAGCAAGAGGATTGCTCAAGCACAAGCGTTTTAGGTTGCTGTAAATTATGACATTACAGCACTCAACCCCAGGTCAACAAAGTGAGATTCTGTCTTCAAAAAAAGAAAAATAGTCTCAGGGAGGCCTGAATAAAAATAAAATGTAAAGTGTGCTATTTATCCCAACACAAAAATTTCCTACAATCCTTCTTCTAGGAAGTCCAGTCTAATACATTCAAAAGGTCAATCAAATCTAGGAAAAGATCTTAAAACAGTTCTATTACGTTGTAAATTTAAATGGTCCCCAACTTAAGACAATTTGACTTATGATTTTTCAACTTTACGATGATGCAATCAATGAAAACCATATCTTTGAGTATTCTACCATTGTTTTTCACTTTCAATATTCAATAAACATGAGATATTCAACATTTTATCATAAAATAAGTTTTATGTTAGATTGATTTTGCCCAACAGAAGGCTAATGATGTTAAGTGTTCTGTTCTTAGCACATTTAAGGTGGGCTAGGCTAAGCTATGACGTTCAGTACGTTAGGTATATTAAATGCATTTTCAACTTACAATTAGTTTATTGGCATGTAACCCCATCATAAGTCAAGAAGCATCTGTATTTACAATATTGAGTTATCAGGAGTCATTTAAGTTCAAGTTATTCAATGAATTACTACAACAGGGCATCTGGCAAATAACTCTATTAACCTTTCAGTCTAACATCTTCCAAGAAAAAGTTGCAACATAATTCAAAAAGTTTATCTTTCCCAGACAAATCATACCAAAATTAATAAGGCAGACTAAAGAATGCTTGATATTCTTTTTTCTTTTTTTCTTTTTTAAGGCTAGGCAAGTGAAGCTGTGGGAGTGGAAAAGAACAAAATTTAACTGGTTGTGATCAGTTACCTGTAAACACTTATACAATCAGACCAGCCAAGAATGCCTCATATTCTAATCTAAATGTTCACTAAATATTTTCCACAAGGGTCATTTTAACAGCTTCCTCACTTTCTACACTTGTTCCAAACCTTTTCTTTTACAAAGTGCCAGCTTTGAATTTACTTTTCTTCATACAGATCCCTTATTCAAGTATTGGTCCTCCTGGCGTCTGTGTTCAGACTTTAATTTGACAGTTTTCAGGGTCAATACAAAAGAGCAACCTGAATTCATGCTTCTAACATAACCACATGGCCACAACAATGCACTATATAGCAAAATTGGCCATGTCTTACCCATCCAAGCAGGATGTATCTTCTGAGACAAATGAGTGATTACTAATAGAACTAGTTATATTTATGTTCTTACTCTATAATCCCTCTACAAATTGCCATTTGTTTTAATTCCATAAATTCCAGTCATACTTCTACTCTCAAAGAGAGTGAGATACATGTCTGGGAGATACATGACTTAGAATTTGATGGACAAATGCTTTAATGCTTATGACCAACTTTTTAATGAAAAGCTCAGAAATCACGCTAGCTTCTTTCCCACAACTTTTTGTACTTCA
This sequence comes from Arctocebus calabarensis, assembly GCA_963573935.1. Lineage (NCBI taxonomy): Eukaryota > Metazoa > Chordata > Mammalia > Primates > Lorisidae > Arctocebus > Arctocebus calabarensis. The sequence goes on from CAUYON010020092.1 coordinate 2,606, forward strand.
GCAGTGAGCCTAGTTATTGGCATAATTCCAATTGACTAATATTTCAAAATTCATATTGGAAGTCAGCTCTAAGTCAAGATATTTCCTTCAACTAAAAGTGCTACACAGGCTATTTTGGGGAAGTTTTTCCAAAGTCCTAAGTCTCCTTCGTCAGAAATAACCTCAAGATCATTTCAAAAACATACAGGTGTTTTTGCCAATGGCACCTTCCCCAAACCTTTTCCCTTTTTTTGCCACTCTATTCTACCTTTAATTCATTCCCATAGATTCAGCAGTCATGTTACATACAGAATGCATGTCCTAACAAAGAGGTTATTCAAGTTCTTTCCTGAAAATTTTGGAAACAAAACTGAGAAAAAAATGCCAGCTACTCTTTGAATTACTGAACTATATAAATAAAGCACAAGATAACTTAGAGACTAAGTTTTGTCACATAGATCAAAAAAGTGGATTAAGCTTAGCTTATCTGGAAAGAATAAAATGTGAGATAAACATGCAAAGGAGGCTCGGCGCCTGTGGCTCAAGCAGCTAAGGCTCCAGCCACATACACCTGAGCTGGCGGGTCAAATCCAGCCCGGGCCTGCCCAACAATGATGACGGCTGCAACCAAAAAATAGCCAGGCATTGTGGTGGGCACCCATAGTCCTAGCTACTTGGGAGGCTGAGGCAAGAGAATCAATCGCTTGAGCCCAGGAGCTGGAGGTTGCTGTGAGCTGTGATGCCATAGCACTCTATCCATGGCGAAAACTTGAGGCTCTGTCTCGAAGAAGAAAAAAAAAAAAAAAAAAGATATGCAAAGGAAAAAAAGATCAGAGAATGTTCTGATATTCCAAATACTTTTCTCAAGTCTAAGCACATTCCTGACCTCAGTTTTTAAGACAACTCCTTTTCTCCCATAATAATTCAATAAATTCTCCTATGTGATAGCATTAGATGGGTTTCTGTTTAACCCAGGGTACCAATTAATGTATTAATAGTTTCTCTCATCAACCCTGTAATTTACTAATATTTTTAATAAATTTTTATATTCAAATAAATAATGAAATGACTAATTCTTTTTTTTTTTTTTTTTTTTTGGTTGAGTCTTACTATGTCGCCCTTGGTAGAGTCCCATGCATCATAGCTTGCAGCAACCTCCAACTCTAGGGCTTCAGTGATTCTCTTGCCTCAGCCTCCCACGTAGCTGGGACTATAGGCGCCCACTACAACGCCCAGCCATTTTTGGTTACACTTGTCATTGTTTAGCTGCCCAGGGCAGGGCTTGAACCCACCACTTTCGGTGTATGTGGCCAGCGCCCTTACAAACTGAGCTACAGGCACTGAGCCAAGTAACTAATTCTTATGCATTTATTCTTCTCTATTCCATGTCACCTTACTTCCCTCTTGCTTTGCTTCACTCTGAACTAATCCCAAGTCCTTGTCCTTGAGGAATCCTCTTGCTATTTATTGTGTGCATAAATTAAGTTTACATCATTTGTCCCAACTTTTATATAAATTCCTGGCCAAGGTGCTGCCCAGTGTCCAACAGGGGGATACTGTGTGCTCAAATAAAACATTCTTTTTCTGGCTCCGCGCCTGTGGCTCAAGCAGCTAGGGCACCAGCCACGTACACCTGAGCTGGCAGGTTCAAATCCAGCCTGGGCCCACCAAACAACAATGACGGCTGCAACCAAAAAAATGGCCAGACGTTGTGGCAGGCGCCTGTAGTCCAGCTACTTGGGAAGTGGAGCCAGAGACTCGCTTGAGCCTAGGAATTGGAGGTTGCTGTGAGCTGTGATGTCACAGCACGCTATCCAGGGTGACAACTTGAGGCTCTGTCTCAAAAATAAAAAAATTTAAAAAAAAATTCTTTTTCTTCTTTGCATACAAATATCCAACTGTTTCAGAATATCCTTTCTTGATTTAATCACCTTTATACTTTGCCAAAAATGAATCGACAATTTCTGGGTCTGGATTCTCTACTCTGTTCTATTGATCTGTATGTCCATCTTCTATCTAATACCCCACTGTCTTGATTACTGTAGCTTTAAACTAAGTCAAAATCTTTGTTTTTCTTTTTAAAATCGTACTAGCTTTTCTAGTTCCAGTGCTTTTCCATATTAATTTTAGAATTAGCTCATCAGTTTCCATAAGAAACGCCAGTGGGGTCTGTAGTCCCAGCTATAAGGGAAGCTGAGGCAAGAGAATCGCCTAAGCCCTAGAAGTTGGAGGTTGCTGTGAGCTGTGTGATACCACGTCACTCTACCGCGGGAAATAACGTGAGACACTGTCTCTACAAAAAAAAAAAAGAAAGAAGGAAAAGAAACGCCAGTGGGATTTGGACTGATTGCAATGAATTGATAGATGAGTTTGAGAAGAAAAGGTATCTTAATGTTGACTCTTTCAGTCTCAGCGCCCATAGCCCAGTAGTTAGGGCGCCGGCCACATGCACAAGGGCTTGTGGGTTCGAACCCGGCCGGGGGCTGCTAAAATCAAAAAATAACCGGGGACCTGTAGTCCCAGCTACTTGGAAGAATGAAGCAAGAGCAGCAGTTCTCAACATGTGGGTCACAATCCACAGAAACTGTATTAAAGGGCATTAGGAAGGTTGAGAACTACTGGGAAGAGGATCTCTTGAGCCCATGAGTTTGAGGTTGCTGTGAGCTATGACGCCACCACACCCTACTGAGGGTGACAAAGTAACACTGTCTCAAAAATATAAGTCTTTCAATTCATGAACATAGTGTAATTGGTGTTTTATAATTTCCAGCACATAAACCTTAAACACATTTTGTATAGTGAATGTTTAAATTTTTATTTTAATTTCCAATTGGTCAATACTGGTACACAGAAATATACCAATTGGAAATTAAAATAAAAATTTAAACATTAACTGCACAAAAACACAATAAATTTCATTGAGTAGAAACACAGGCTTCTATCTTACAGCCTTGCTGAATTCATTTACTCACTAGAGCCTTTCTGAAGTCTTTTGGGTTTCCCACATAGACATGTTCTCTGTGAATAAAGACTGCTCTCCAAAACACACGGTTAAAAGAATAAACATGGGCCACAAACTCAGAAAAAAAATTTCCCTATCTCCTATCATCTAGCAATTCTACTCTAAGAAATTTACCCAAGAGAAAACATACATCCCTCCAAAAACATTTTTTTTTTTTTGAGACAGAGCCTCAAGCTATCATCCTGGATAGAGTGCTATAGCATCACAGCTCACAGCAACCTCAAATTTCTGGGCTCAAGCAAGTATCTTGCCTCTACCTCCCAAGCAGCTGGGACTACAGGTGCCCACCACAACGTCCAGCCATTTTTTGGTTGCAGCCATCATTGTTGTTTGGCGGGCATGGGCTGGATTTGAACCCGCCAGTTCAGGTGTACATGGCTGGCGCCTTAGCCCATTGAGCCACGGGCGCCAAGCCCCTCCAAAAACTTGTACGTGAACGCTAATAGCAGCATTTTTGGAAGCCAAATCCACACACCTGTAGTCTCAACTACTCAGGAGGCTGATAGGCAGATGATCTAAGACAGGAAATTGGGGTTACAGTGAGCTACAATAATGTTATCGCACTCTAGTCCGGGCAACAGAGTGAGACCCTGTCTCAAAATAATCACTTAACTAAATAATTACTAAATTAGTCTTCTTTGCACTACTTATAATGAAGAAACAAATAAGAGAGAAAAGCTGTGTATACTTATTTGATATAATATTACTATTTAAGTGAGAAATATCTAAACTACTATAATATGGGCAGGGGTGGCACCTGTGGCTCAACGGAGTAAGGCACCGGCCCCATAGGCTGGAGGTGGAAGGTTCAAACCCAGCCCCGGCCAAAAATAAATAAATAAATAAAATAAAATATGGGCAAATTTATATGAAACTCTAAATAGGAGGAAGAAGTTCAAGATAGTAGTTATTTGCTGATTACAATTCTGTAAGAAGTATGAATCTCTCTAATGTATATTTAGCCCATGTCTAACTAAATATACTAATAGTCACACTGATCATCCAAAGACCAAGAAAATGAATGTTTTTCATTATATCAAGTTTAAAAACTGCTAGCCGGAGCCATAGAAAGGAGAAGGGGAGAAAGACAAAGCTTTAACCAGTTTCCTGTGTATTTTTACCCACTTTGTTTGTTTGTATGTATGTATATATTTATGAGACAGACTCGGGCTAGAGTGCTAAGGCATCAGTCTCACTCACAGCAACCTCAAAGTGCTGGGTTCAAGCAATCCTCTTGCCTCAGCCTCCCAAGTAGCTAGGACTATAGGCATCGGCCACCAGCCCAGCTAATTTGTTCTGGTTTTCGTAGAGACAGGGTCTCATGCTTGAGGTCCTTCCTAAGCTCAAGGAAATCCTCTTGCCTTGGTCTCCCAGAGTCCTAGGATTATAGGCATGAACTATTGCACCCAGTTTATTTATTTATTTTTTGAGACAAGATCTCTCTCTCTCTCTGTGTCACCCAGGCTACGTGCAATGGTGCTATTATAGCTCACTGCAACCTCGAACTGCTAGGCTCAAGCAATCTTCCTGCCTCAGCCTCCCAAGTAGCTGGGACTACAGGCATGGACTGCCATGCCTGGCTAAGTTTTTCTATTTTTGGTAGAGATGGGGGTCTCACTCTTACTCAGACTGGTCTTGAACTCCTGACCTCAAACAATCCCCCTACCTCAGCCTCCCACAGTGTTAGGATAATAGGCATCCGTCCCTATGCCCAGCCTGGCTTGTTTTTTATATATTCATATACTTATACCTACACCCCCATTATGTTTTAATTCTAAGATTCAAGATCTTATGCAAGGCTCGGTGCCTGTGGCTCAACGGGCTAAGGCATCAGTCAGGTACACCTGAGCTGGCAGGTTCGAATCCAGCCTGGGCCTGCCAAACAACAATGACGGCTGCAACCAAAAAATGGCCAGGCATTGTGGCAGGCGCCTGTAGTCCCAGGTACTTGGGAGGCACAGGCAAGAAACTCACTTGAGCCCAGGAATTGGAGGCTGCTGTGAGCACTCTACCCAGGGTGACAGCTTGAGGCTCTGTCTCAAAAAAAAAACTTACTGCAAGAATAAAGTTTAAGGTCAAGGGTCTGTGCGATTTATTTTTGTTTACTTCCAAGCCTGTTTCACCTTCAGAGTGAAAAACCAGGTATGTTGTATTACATGCAAGAGGGTATGCAATATAAAGTATTTTCATTCACTAGACAATTTAGGAATTCAACAATATACCTTTTGTTAAAACCCTTTAGCAAAGGGTTTTAAATAAGCAGAAGTTTATTAGGATTATCTATAATACATACAAGTCCAATAGACTTACAAGCCCAACTTAACTTTCAGAAATATTTAAGAACTATGTCTCAGGATACCTAGATATCGTTAAAGAGTAGCTTCATATCTCTTTTACTTTTTAGGGCTTCTTTTAATAGAATTCATGAATGAGCTTGGGGGAGGAGAAGGAAATTATATGCAATACAACCTCCTTATTTGACCACGTCCCTACAGTGACCACTTCCTTAAATTGACTTAAATTTATATAAATTGGGCATGCACCACACATACGAAGGCCTCATTTCTTTTGTTGATCTCTTCCATATGTTGACCAGTTTGTTACACTCCCATTATTATTATTTTTTTTTTACAGTCCCTTTAGTGTCAACTTACAGAGGTTCTACTGTACTTGTATATTCTGATCTAGGACCACTCTTTCCTCAGATACTCAAAAATTTCATGAACTCAAAATAGGTTAAGAACCACTACTATGGATCTCACAAGTCAATCTAAGAGCAGCTTTGATAATTAGTTGTTAAATAAAATAAGATATTCCTTCTACAGAAATGAAGGCTCTCAAGCTCTACGGCTATCCTAATCTTGTGGCACTCCTGGAATAAAAGCAGGAGTTTGAACTTAATTGTCCTATGAAAGATACTACTTATCAGCAGCCAAGTTACTCTGCAATAATAGAAAAGGTTAACTGGTCGGGTGTGGTGACTCATGCTAGCACTCGGAAGTCAGGGAAGATCACTTGAGCTCAGGAATTCAAAACCAGCCTGAGCAAGAGAAGGACCTTGTCTCTATTAAAAATAGAAAAATTAGCCAGCCGTTGTGGTGTGTGTGTGGGGGCCTGTAATCCCAGCTACTTGGGAGGCTGAGGCAAGAGGATTACTCGAACCCAGGAGTTCGAGGTTACTGTGAGCTAGGCTGGTGCCACAGCACTCTAGCCTGGGCAACAGAGTAAGACTCTGTCTCAGAAAAAAAAAAAAAGAAAGAAAAGGTTAACAACTCCTTATCAAAAACCAAGATTTAATTGCAAAAATGGGCCTCCACAGGTACTAATAAAACTTTGCTTTTTTATTTTATTTTATTTTTTTTTGAGACAGAGCCTCAAGCTGTCACCCTGGATAGAGCGCTGTGGCATCACAGCTCACAGCAACCTCCAATTCCTGGGTTCAAGCGAGTCTCCTGCCTCTGCCTCCCAAGTAGCTGGGACTACAGGCGCCCGCCACAATGCCAGGCCATTTTTTTGGTTGCAGCCGTCATTATTGTTTGGCAGGCCCAGGCTGGATTTGAACCCGTCAGCTCAGGTGTACGTGACTGGCGCTTTAGCCTGTTGAGCACAGGCACCGAGCCGGGTTTTTTTTTTTTTTTTCATAAAACTTTTGTTTTTTCTTTTTTTTTTGAGACAGAGCCTCAAGCTATCACCCTGGATAGAGTGCTGTGGCATCCACAGCTCACAGCAACCTCCAACTCCTGGGCTCAAGCGAGTCTCCTGCCTTTGCCTCCCAAGTAGCTGGGACTACGGGCGCCCGCCACAACGCCCGGCCATTTTTTGTTGTTGTTGTTGCAGCTGTCATTGTTGTTTGGCGGGCCCAGGCTGGATTCGAACCCGCCAGCTCAGGTGTACATGGCTGACGCCTTAGCCTGTTGAGCCACAGGCGCGAGCAAACTTTTGTTTTTTCAATAGCCTTCTGCAGTGTCTAAATGGTTTTTGTAATAATTAAAAGCTGTGCACATTTTTCATCTGTTTTACCACCTAAGTTACCGAAATATAAAATAGCCAATGTAATTATCCTCTTATCAAAGTCCTGGCTTTCAGAATTACAAAATAAAACTCATTTCAAGCTATCAATGGAAACAGCACTACGCATCTAAAAGAGACAAAGTGGTCCTTTTCCTAGCTAGTCTACACAAATCTAATAAGCATTTTCATCAGCTATCAGAAACGATGAAAGAACTTAAGGCACAATGTTCTAAAACCAAAACTGACGTGACTTTTAAAGGTAAGAGGCAAAATCTATGCTTTCCATGGAAATAAAAAAGGTAAACATTTTGAAATTGAAATTTAAGATTCTTAAATTATATTCACAGACTCAAAGCCAAAATTAAGAGAAAAATCACAGAATTATCTATTCACAGTTCAGATCAAGGCAAATATTCAAGATTGTTCACTTTCAGCTTCTTGAATATTTCCTGCATTAAAAGTATCCACTTTCTCCATAGAAACTTCATCGGAAAATCCTTTCAGCATGTTTTTAAAGTTAACTTCCAATGTTCCTGCTATGTAGCCTCAATTTTTCATCTGATTATTTTAGGAAAAGACTAGCCTCATTCATAAGCTACATCTAAGCCTAAAAGGGGATACATTTCTACCCAGAACCTTAAAAAAAATAAAAAAAAAAACATGGACCAAAAGGTTGATGGAGAACTCTGCTGCCACGTCTCTTCCCTTCCCCCACTCACGTAGTGGCTACTTCACCCCTTCAGAGTGCATTCCAAGGAAAGCCCAAGAACCACAGCTCTCGGGGAAACCAGAAACAGTTAAGTGGAACGGTTTCAAACTGGCAAGTTGCTTTGGCCTTTTAGATCGATTCCTAAAAGGGGATCTAGCAGCTTCTTCAGCCCTTTCTTCAAGGAAGCGCAAAATGCCAAGGGTCTTCTCTGAAGTCATAATCTAATCCGACTTGATTTAAAAGATCAGATCATTTAGGATAAATGGTCTCAAGGTACCATCCTTCTTTCCCCCTTGAAACATACATCTCTAACCCCAACTCAAAATTCTCACGCAGCCATGGAACTGATGTGGATTTTTAAAAGCTGCAAATCACAGAGTGAGAGAACAGCGCTGAGCGTTCTGGTGCCTTTAAAATTTTTTTACGAAGAAAAGGGAAGGAAGAAGCCTCGCTCCCCAGACAACTAGGTGACCTGACAGCCGACTTCCTCCGCTCGAGCCGCACTGAACTCGGCGCCCGGGGCTACGTCTAGCTGCCGAGGAAGCACCGCCCCGTGCAACAGATGAGTTCAGCCAGAACTTTCTGGGTTGATCCACTTCCCCGACCCACGACTTTTCGACAGGGCGAAAACGCCTGGAGTGCCTCCGTTTGAGCTTTTAAAATCCACTCTCCATCGCCACACGCTAACCATCTGCGGCTGTGGCGGCCAAAACACCACGCCCCGCCCTCAGCTTCACAGGAGGACCAGGTACGAAGGGAGCTTGGAAAAGTCAACAGGGTGATTCCTCCCTGGAAAGGAAAATTCAAGAAAATTCTAGTCCCCGGGGCGGGGACGGAGGCTGCCGCGGCACCAAGGGTCGGAGGCACAACGGGGACGGCGGTGGGAAGGGGAGACCGAGGCGACTGGCGGCCGGGCCACTGCAGCCAGGAGTCGCGCGGCGCAGGCGAGGGGCCGAGTCTCCGGAGGAAAAGGTCCCGAGGCTGCTGTGGTGAACTGGAGACCCCCGCCTCCAAGCCACCCCACCAGAGCTGGGAGGATCGAATGGCCACAGCCATCCGAGACAGACCGCCGCTGCCCAAGGTCGAGGGAGCGTCTCACCTGTAAAGTGGGACTGGATGGTGGCGCGCTCTTGGGTCCCCTGTCGCCTGCCCGGGCCGGCTACCTACTCCCTCCCCTCAGCCCGCTGGCGGCGCAACTGGGCAGCAGAGGGAGCCAGTTAGCCCTTTTATAACCTCTAGGCCGCGGCGGCGGCCCTCGCTACGTGAGCTCGATCACACCAGCGCCCCAGCCACTGCGCAGGCGCCCAGGCCGGGCCTCGCTCTCCCTCCCCTGCCGCGGCCCGCCCTTGGAGTCTGAGGCAGAGAGGAGGGACTCAGGCTGGCAGCCCAGGGGTCGGCTGGCGGACCTGGGATGTAATGCGCTTGCGCAGGGTTCTAGCCGCACAAGTGTTACCGTGGTTACCACGTGGGTTTGCCCCACCCCAACGCTGATTTATTTTCGCTCCTTAATTTCAGGGTCAGCGTCAGGCCTAAGGGACGAATCCACTGGCAATGAAATGGCTTAAAAATGAGAAGCGGAACTTAAGCGTGTAGAAAATTAAACGTGGACGGGTAGAAAATAATACAGTGCGTTCAGTCCTCATATGCCAGTTGTCTCGGTCCTCGAAAGGCTTTGTGCTTTGCCAACCTCACACCTCTGCATTCATCAGCAGTCATTTTATACTAATCTCATTCTGTCACTTACCTTTATACTTTATCATTAGGTAATAGGCTGAGTCAGATTTCCTGGATTCAAATCCTGGCTCAGTCCTGCAGAACACTGAGCGTTAACAACTGCTCAACCTCAGTTTACTCATCTGTAAAAAAGAAATGACAGTAGTTCAGCGCCTGTAGCTCAAGCGGCTAGAGCGCCAGCCACAAACACCGGAGCTGGCGGGTTCGAATCCAGCCCGCGCCTGCCAAGCAGCAATGACAACTGCAACCAAAAACAGACGGGCGTTGTGGCGGGCGCCTGAGTCCCAGCTCCCTGGGAGGCTGAGGCAAGAGAATCGCTTAAACCCAAGAGTTGGAGGTTGCTGTGAGCTGTAACGCCAAAGCACTCTAGGATGACAGCTTGAGATTTTGTCTCAAGAGAAAAAAAAAAAAAAAAGAAATGACAGTATTACCCATCTTATAGGATTATTGTGAGAATTAAATGTATAATGCATATAAAGTACTTAACACATGCCTCAGTCACAGGAAGGACTCGATAAATATTCGATTCTGCTGTAACATTGAGTAACTTATGTAAGACCCCCAATGTTGTGTTTGCTGTTAGTCCAACATATACCTTAAGTATCCAGTGCCAAAAGAGGAAATTATTACTATCAGATTAGGGTGTATACAATAAAGGGGATAATTTTTTCCTTGTCGGTGAAAGGGAAAAATGACCTCCCTAAGAATTCCTATTCATTAAAAATTATTGTTTCTAAAGTTTTCCATGTATGATAAAAAAAATGCAGCCATAGTCTTTTATCTGGAAGGTGAATTTGTTTATATAGTTGCAGAAAACGTCAGAGAGAGTGTACTTTGGAAGCTTAGGCAACTAAAAAGTAGATATAGTGATGTCTAAATCAATGATTCTCCACAAAATCAAAATTAATTTCATACTAAGACTTTATTTGCCTTTTTCACTCTAATAACGTGGGGTTTTCCAGAGACTACCTGTTCTTTGATATTGCAGTAGATTGAATGCAAAAGCAAATAAGAAAATCTATTAACCTAGACACTAAAGAAATTTGCAGAAATGTGAAATAATGCCACTCTTCTCACTAAATTCTTTTTTGCTTTGGAAAATAGTTATTTTTTATTTAAAATGTGTTATTTACATTAACATGTAATAGACTTATTATTGTTGTTTTCAACAGATGAATAAACAAATATTTCACATTTTTGTTTTAATCCCTAACAGCAAATGTTGATAGATATGATCCACATAAAAAAGCTTTTTGGAGTCTTGGATACTTTGGAGTGTGAAGCGGCCATAGACCAAAGAGTTTGAGAAGCACTAGTCTATAAACAAATAGCAGGGAGCCCTTTGACATAGGAGACAAAGGTATCTTCCTGTTAAGAAATTTTGGCCTCAAATGGAGCTATAATATGTATTATAGTTCCATGCACTGGTCCTAGGTAAAGCTGACTGTAAAAATTGACAATTTACTTGGTAATTAAATGGCTCTGTCTAGACTGTGAGGCAGATTTACTGTCGTAGCCAAACAGATTTCAGCTTCAGGGGCTCTCACTTGCACAGCCCTTTCCAAGTACTTGGAAGAAGCCTTGGCCATATGTTCACACAGTAATATGCTTTTGCAAAATTTGTAAAAGTAAAGTATTTTAACTACAATCTTTAGTCCTTAGTGACTTCCGTCTTCCATGTTCCCCCTTCTCTAGAATGTTGGATTGGCTAGCAGACATTTTTGAAATGTAGCTAAAGAGATGTTGAGTTACATTTGGTTTGAGTTTACTGGGATATATTTTTGTAACCCACAGTCACTTCCATGTGTAGTTAAATATTGCCAGCTGTCCCACTGGCTTCCAAGAATATGCCCATTATGCTAACCTACCCAGCATTTTAAGACAAAGGTACAGGACCAGACCTCTGATACTTATTTGAATATGCCCAATGCTCTCACAGCAAAAAATATGTGAACAGCAGAAGAGAAGCAGGGTTGAAGTTTAGGGACCCTGAAGTTAATCTGTGGGAAATTCTTCGAATTATTGGATGGTGAAAGATTTCTTTTTTCTTTTCTTTTTTTTTGAGACAGAACCTCAAGCTGTCACCCTGGATAGGCATCACAGCTCACAGCAACGTCCAATTCCTGGGCTCAAGCGAGTCTCCTGCCTCCACCTCTCAAGTAGCTGGGACTACAGGCACCTGCCACAACAACCGGCCATTTTTTGGTTGCAGCCGTCATTGTTGTTTGGCAGGCGCAGGCTGGATTCGAACCCACCAGCTCAGGTGTACGTGGCTGGTGCCTTAGCTGTTTGAGCCACAGGCGCCGAGCCAAGATTTCTTTTTTCTAAAGACAGTACCTTCCTACATTGCTTACACTTGTCTGGAGCTCCTGCAATCCTCCTGCCTCCGAATCTCGAGTTGCTGGGTATATACACTTAGCCACTGAGCCCAGTGTGGTTGTGTAAAATTTTTCTTTTTTTTTGAGACAGAGCCTCAAGCTGTCACCCTGGGTAGAGTGCCGTGGCATCACAGCTCACAGCAACCTCCAATTCCTGGGCTCAAGCGAGTCTCTTGCCTCTGCCTCCCAAGTAGCTGGGACTACAGGTGCCCGCCACAACGCCCGGCCATTTTTTTGGTTGCAGCTGTCATTGTTTGGCGGGCCCGGGGGCTGGATTCGAAACCGCCAGCTCAGGTGTACGTGGCTGGTGCCTTAGCCCGTTGAGCCACAGGCGCCAAGCTGCCAACAAATGAGTTTTGAACTTTCTTCTTGGACATGTCTCCAAAGTTTAATCTAGGACTAGAACATAGGTTATGTCCATCATCTTCAACTTCAAAAGTTAATACCAAATTATTTGCCAAAATGGTTATTTATTTATATTTCTACTAGTGGTATGTTATATTGTTCTATATCCCTTCTAATACTTAATATAATCTTTACCTTCCCCTTCAGTTTTTTCTAGGCACTTCAGTGAAATTAATATTACCATTTAAAACTTTGTTCTCTGCTCAAAATCCTTCAAAAATTCTTTGTTTACTGACTAATTATAAGCCAGGCTTTAAGATCCTCCTCAATCTTTTCAACCTACCTTATCAAATTTATTCATTCTTCTGTGAACCTTCTGTTTTAGTTAAACTGGTTTATACTTCACTGACTCCATACTTTTACTCAAGGAATTCCAGTTTTCTTCTTCCTCACTTCTGTATGTTTAAATCTTTCTTTCTTACATTTCTAATTCAAGTGCTATTTTCTCCTCACAAAGCCATCTGTGATCCCCATTCCTGTAAATTACTATAGTACTTTATCAGTATATCCTTTTGCCTGTACTAAAATAATTATCTATTAGACGCACTATGTACAACATGCTGTGCAAAAAACTTTGCTCATAATTGCTAACTAGTGACAGCCCAAGAAAGGCAGGTATTTCATTCCAACATAACACAGCTAATTAGCTGCAGAACTATGATTTGTTATTGTGTTTGTCTGATTTTAAAATCTATTCTCTTTCCACTATAGTACACTATCACTTTGGTTTTATTATACTAATTTCATTAATACTAGTTAATTATTTAGTTAAACTTACATATACTCAATTTTGCTATCTAAAGGGCTTGGGTTACTAACTATTTGCTGAAATATAGTAACATCATTCCTTCTATCCAAAAATGATCTGAAATGGTTTAAAAAATAAGATATGGACTTATGAAGGGGAAAATTATAATCAATGAAAATGGGGGAAGAGGATAAACTAACCAAAATGGTAATAGAGTTTGTTGGACTGTACATAAAATTTGGCAGTTTAAGAAAGACAGGAAAATATTAAATTTAATGCCAGAAAGAAAGCAGCTCACAAATACCTCAGAGTAGGCAAAGATTTCCCAATACTAAATTGAAAATAGATTTTCACATGGAATAATATTATTTATAAATCAATCTTATGGCTACACTAAGTAAAAAAGTCTTTAAGGTATCTCTTGTCTCCATATAATAAACACAAAATCGAATGACTAATTATCAGTCTTCTTAGTAAACAAAATATAGCATCCATTGAAGAGAATAAAAAGATGGGAACAGGTTCTTAAAATTTGGGGTACGTTTTGTAGGAATCTATCAAATTAAGAAAGAGTAAATCAAAGGACTGTTAAGTGGCAAGGAGAATATAGCAAAAGTTACACAGTACTGATTTTCAGATAAGAATAACAGCATTGTTTTGAAAAATATTTTCCAGCAATACTTGCTCACCCAGAAATTAAATTCAAATAGAGAAGGTAGACAATAATGTGCGAGCCAATGCTGCATACTGGCAAGAAGAGAAAAGAAAATTAAAGAAGGGCAAAGTGTTCTTGGGGACATTAATGAAATTATTCACTACAAGTTTCAAGCTGGGAGAAACCATGGTCTAGAGGTCAATGTAAGATAAAGAATAGGTATATAGTTAAGAGAAAGTAAAACAGACTTGTGATTGTGGTGACAAAAATAAATGGAGACTTAGAGGTCTGAGAGGTAACACACTTTTAAACTGTGTGATGAGAGTTAAGATACAGCAGCAAGGATCTTGGAGTAGGTCAGACCTCTTCCTGCATCTAAGAGTGGGGAATGAGAAGAGAAAGCATTTTCCTTTGCATAATACATTTTGGGTGATACTGGTCTATGGCAGAGGTTGGCAAAATTTTTTTTTGCAAAGGGATCAACAGTAAATATTTTGGTCTCTGTCACACATTCTCTTTTCTTTCTTTTAAAGCATTATTTTGAAAATGTAAATACCATTATTAGTTCATGGCTCCCACAAAAACAGACCACTGACCAAATCTGATTCACAGGCTACAGCTTTCTCTGTTGTATAGGATAAATCCTGACTTCTTAGTTTCACAGAAAAGACATTTATAACATAAACCAAATCTATTTCTCCAGTCATGTCATGCCACACTCAACCCCAAACTTAGTTGCAAAATTTTTCAGTTTCCTGAATATTGAGTCGAAGGCCTTTTTTATGACCCTTGCAACTACAAAGGCTTTCTCGATTTCTCATTTTATATTCATCGCTGAAAATCCAGTCCAAATGTCACCTTTTAATATATGCATCACAATTTACCCCAGTAGTGATCTATTATCTTTGCTATTTAAAACTTCCTTTTTATTGTTCATATCTCCCTTAAAGTCTTCATCATACTGAATGATAATCCCTGTACTCGCCTACCTCCACATGTCCCCACTCCTGAGTGTCTACTGGAAGAAAGGTCTTATCCAACTTGGTATTCCCACTCTCTCATACCAGTGCCTATCTGTACGTAGCATATAGCACATGCTCAATAAACAGTCATTAATAAATGAACTACTTCATACAGTATACTTCATACTTGTTAATATAAATATCTGCATGATGTCTAAGATGATACCCTAAAACTATTATCTATAATCATAATTGGATTCTACTGCTTTGTTCAAAAAAAGAAGAACAGCATTTTAATTTCACTCTGATTTAAAGAGAATTTTCTACTTTACATGCCTGGTTGTGTTCATGAGCTGTACAATTATCAGTTCCATTATATTCTGTAAGCTGTTCTCTTCTTTTTTCTCTAATAAGAATTTTATGAACATCATCTTCCAGTCTATTGAAGAATCCTCCATCATGAGATAAAGTCTGAGAAGAACTCAATTCCTGTCAAAAATGAATTATGATTTACTATCATTCAACACAAAAGTGTACTCATTTAATAAACCTAGTCAGCCACTAGAAGGATTTTTAAAAAAGAAAGAAAAATGATAGTTAAGATACAACCAACCCCTTGACCCTTCTCTTATCTCCAAAAGATAAATAGTAGAGACAACATTTGTTAAATATCCTCTTCTTACTTTAT
This sequence comes from Arctocebus calabarensis, assembly GCA_963573935.1. NCBI lineage: Eukaryota > Metazoa > Chordata > Mammalia > Primates > Lorisidae > Arctocebus > Arctocebus calabarensis. The sequence goes on from CAUYON010020092.1 coordinate 17,897, forward strand.
ATTTTTTAAGTTAGGTGTTGCTTGATTTAAAAATTTTTGTTATTCATATATTCTACAATTCACCAAACAAGTCAATGGTTTTTAAAATATATGCAGAGTTGTACAGACACCACCATAGCAATTTTTTTTTTTTTTTTTTTGAGACAGAGCCTCAAGCTGTTGCCTTAGGTAGAGTGCTGTGGCATCAAAGCTCACAGCAACCTCCAACTCCTGGGCTCAAGCAATTCTCCTGCCTCGGCCTCCCAAGTAGCTGGGACTACAGGTGCCTGCCACAACGCCCGACTATTTTTTGGTTGCAGCTGTCATTGTTGTTTGGCGGGCCTGGGCTGGATTCAAACCCACCAGCTCAGGTGTATGTGGCTAGCGCCTTAGCCGCTTGAGCCACAGGCACTGAGCCCACCATAGCAATTTTGTAACATTTTTTTTATGATGCCAAAAAGAAACGATACCCATTATCAGTCATTCCTTATTTCCTACTGATAGTACTTCACCCTAGCCCCAGGCAATGCTAATCTCTTTTCGGTCATATAGATTTGCCTATTCTGGCATTTCACATAAATGAATTAGCCAGTGTAGACTTTTGTGACTGGTTTCTTTGACATAAAATATTTTCAAGGCTCATCTATGTTATGATATCTATTAGTACTTTACTCCCTCTTATCCTGTTCTACATTTTATTTCTCCATTCATTGGTTGATGGACATTAGGATTGTTGCACTTTGGGGCTAATAGGAAGAAGACAGCTGTGAACATTCATGCACAAGACTTGTGCAGATAGGTTTTCAATTCTCTTGGGTATACTCTTTAGAGTAGAACTGCCAGTAACTCTTATGTTTAACCTTTTGAAGTACTGCCAGATAGTTTCTCAAAGAAGTCCACCAGTATACAATCTCATCAACAGTTCAAGTTTCTCCATATTCCCACTGACACTTAATTATTTGTCTTTTTTCATTATGCTACCCTACTAGGTATGAAGTGGTATTTCATTGCAATTTTGAGTTGATTTTCCTAATAGCTAATGATGCTGAGCATCTTTTTATATGCTTATTGGCAATCTGTATATCTTTTTGGAGAAATGTTTACTCAGATCCGTTGCCCATTTTTAAAAAATGATAGATTGATTGATTTATTATTATAATTTTTTTGAAGTTTTTGGCCAGGGCCAGGCTTGGACCCACCAGTCCTGGTATATGAGGCTGGCACCCTACTCCTTGAACCACAGCCCCCTTTGCCCATTTTTAAATTGGGTCACTTGTCTTTATTTTTGAGTTGTAAGAGTTCTTTTTAACTCTAGATATTTGTGCCTTATCTATTATGATTTGCAAATATGTCTTCGCATTCTGCAAGATGTCTTTGAACATTCTTTTATTTATTTATTTATTTTTGAGACAGAGTCTCACTTTGTTGCCCTGGGTAGAGTGCCATGGCGTCCGAGCTCATAGCAACCTCTAACACTTGGGTTCAGACGATCCTATTGCCTCAGCCTCCTGAGTAGCTGGAACTATAGGTACCTGCCACAATGGTCAGCTATTTTTAGAGGCAGGGTTTTGCACTGGCCCAGGCTAGTCTTGAATCTGTAAACTCAGGTAATCCACCTGCCTTGGCCTCCCAGAGTGCTGGGATTGTAGGTGTGAGCCACCCTGCCAGCCTCTTTGCACACTCTTGATGGTGTCCTTTATGTCACAAAAAAATTTTTTTTTGAGACACTATGAGGGTTTTTTTGAGGGTATCACTATGTTGCCCTCATAGAGTGCCGTGATGTCACAACTCACAGCAAACTCAAACTCTTGGGCTTAAGCGATTCTCTTGCCTTAGCTTCCTGAGTAGTTACAGGCACCCACCACAATGCCCAGCTTTTGTTTTTGGGTTTTTTTTAGAGGCAGAGTCTCATTTTATTGCCCTTGGTAGAATGGCGTGGCATCACAGCTCACAGCAACCTCTAACTCTTGGGCTTAGGTGATTCTCCTGCCTCAGCCTCCCGAGTAGCTAGGACTACAGGCACTTGCCACAACGCCTGTTTTTGTTGTTGTTGTTGCAGTTTGGCAGAGGCCGGATTCAAACCCACCACCTTTGGTATAGGGGGCCGGCGTCTTACCTGCTGAGCCACAGGCACCACCCGAGCTATTTTTTTGTTTGTTTGTTTCAGTTGTCATTGTTCCTTAGCTGGCCTGGGCTGGGTTTGAACCTGCTAATCTCGGTGCATGTGGCTGGCACCGTAACCACTGTGCTACAAGTGCCAAACCAGTCACAAAAGTTTTTCATTTCAGTGAAGTCCAATTTATCCAAGAAATCACTTCCTAACTCTAGGTCACAGAAATATACTCCTACATATCCTTCTAAGAAGAGTTTCACAGAGTTATTTAGTTCTGTAATACATTTTTGAGTTAATTTTTATGTCTGGTGTGAAGAAGAAGCCATGAGGATATCCAGCATCATTTACTGAGAAGACTATTCTTTCTTTTATTGAATTGTGCTGGTACTCTTCTCCAAAATCAATTAACATAAATATCACATTTTGTTTGTAGACTTTTAATTCTATTCTATCAATCTGTATGTCTAATTTTTTTTTTTTTTGAGACAGAGTCTTATTATGTCGCCTTCAGGAGAGTGCTGTGGCGTCACAGGTCACAGCAACCTCAAACTCTGAGGCTTAAGCAATTCTCTTGCCTTCGCCTCCAAAGAAGTGGGGACTACAAGCACTGCCACATTACCCTAGGGCTATATGTCTATTTTTTTTTTTTTTTTTTGAGACAGAGACTCAAGCTGTCGCCCTGGGTAGAATGCCATGTCATCACAGCTCACAGTAACCTCCAACTCCTGGGCTTAAGCGAGTCTCTTGCCTCAGCCTCCCAAGTAGCTGGAACTACAGGCGCCCACCACAACACCCAGCTAGTTTTTGGCTGTAGTCGTCATTGTTGTTTGGCAGGCCTGGGCTGAATTTGAACCCACCAGCTCTAATGTATGTGGCTGGTGCCTTAGCCACTTGAGCTACAGGCACCGAGCCTATATGTCTATTCTTAATGCCAATACCACACTGTACTTGATTAATACAGTTTTGTATTCCTTAATTTTTTATATTACATATAAAAATATCTTTGCATAATTTCTACATGCCAATAAAGATTTGATAAGATTTCATACTGCCTATCCAATTACATACATTCAGTAATTTTACATTCTCTATGAAAAGTAGCACTTCCTCTCTGACTTCCTATTAGGAAGATGGATTGAAGAAAATGCTCCTTTCATTATCATTGGTTTTACCTATGTCCCACATTATTGAACTTTAGTACTCATAATTTTACTTATTTCAACTGTATTCATGAGGTAATGATCTAACAGTTCAATAATTGTTCACCCTTCTCTTTTATATTTTCTTAGAAAGTATTTGAAAGAAAAATTTGTTTGAATATCAGTGCTTAATATACAAATGGCATTAAACATATTGTTACCATACTTTGTATTTTGCAAAACACTTAACCAGACATTACTTTATTTAAATCTTAAACACCATGAGACGCTGACAGGGCAAGTATTATTTCCCCACCAAGTAATAATGGGCTCAGGAATGTCCACGAGTCATCACAAATTGCTACAGATATAAATGAAAGTCTACTGCTTCATAAAATATTTCTAAGTGTATTCTTGTAAAATTTCATTTCAAAGCATTAAATACAAAAATGTCTAAAATACTGAGTTTTTATGGAAGGAATAGCATGCCTTTGGCAACTAATTAGCCTGTTATTTCATATCACCAAAGACTATAGTTTCACTGAGTGTCTCTGGTTATTTTGACAGCTGCTCCCATGACCAACATGCCTATCCCAAAGAGTACTCTCTCCCTTGAGTATTTTTGAGTGAGGCACAAAATTTCTTTTCAGCCTAAATATAAGATCTGTCATACCTCACAGCAACCTCAAACTCTTACAATGTAAGATTTTTCAAGAGATACACCCTAATAAGGAACTATGGGGGGAAATTAAAAATAAATCAACCATAATTCCTCCAAAACACACCCCTTAAAAAGATTAAAGATTAAAAGATTAGAAAAGATTCTGATATATGTAAGAATATAGATTCTTAATAAGCCCAGCCAATTCAATTTCTATTTAATTAATATTTTGTGCACACATACACACCATGTATATGATAAGTACATACATAAATATATGTATATAAATAAATAAGAAAGTATGGTACTTGTTTAAGTACCAACACACATATCAATGGAACAGAATTGAGACTCTAGACACAAACTTTCACTTTTATGGTCAATTTACTTCTTAAAAAGATATCAGAAAGGAATCAATTATAGAATCTCAATACTTTGGAAGGCTGAGGCAGGAGGACTGCTTGAGCCCAGGAGTTTGAGGATACAGTGAGCTATGATGATGCCACTGTACTAAAAGAAAAAGGGAAAAGAAATGAGTGTTTTTAACAAATAGTACTGGGATAATTTGATATACATATGCCAAGGGGGGAATTTGGACTCTTCCTTCCACCTAACATAAAAATTAATTTGAAAATGGATCACAGACTTAAAAGGAAGAACTAAATATATAAAACTTCTACAATTAAACCATCATGGCCTTGGGTTAGACAACAAGTTACTAAACAAAAACCACAAAGAAAAGAAAAAATTGACTTAACTGCACTTGATCAAAATTTAAAACTCTTGTGCTTCAAGAGACACTATTAGGAAAAGAAAGAGGTACCATAAAAATATGTACATCTATTATGAATCAATAAAAAATTTAAAAAGAACATGGAATGGAAAAGGTAAAGACATAGCCTGGGAGAAAATATATGCAAATCATGATCTATCAGAGGACTTGTACCCAGATACATAAAGAAATATTACAAATATCCTAGCATTCTGGGAGGCCAAGGTGGGAAGACAGCTTGAACTCGGGAGTTTTGAGACCAGCCTGATCAACAGCAAGAGCCCATCTCTACTAAAAATAGTAAAATTAGCTAGGCATTGTGATGGGTTCCCAGAGTCCTAGCTACTTGAGAGGGTAAGGCAGCAGGATCACTAGAACCTGGAGTTTGAGGATGCTATGAGCTCAGCTGACACCACAGCACTCTAGCTTGGGTAAAAGAGCAAGATTCTGTCTAAAAAAAAGAGAAAGAAGAAAGAAAGAAATCTAACAAACCATAACATTTAAAAATGGGCAAAAGAATGGCTCACAAGCATAAAACTACAATGAAATATACTACAAAACCACTAGGATGGCTATAGTCAAAACAAGAGACAACATTAAGCATTTTGGGGAAGGATGTATAGATGTGAACTCTCCTTTATGTTGCTGGTGGGAATGAATGGTCCAGCCACTTTGGAAAATAATTTGACATATTTTTTAAAAATTAAACAAATTTACTAAGAAATTTAGCAATTTCACTCATAAGTATCCACCTAAGAGAAATGTTCATAGCAAGTCTATCAATTGGTGAATAAATAACATTTATACGATATAATACTATTATGTAATATAGTTGAATTAACTACTGATACATGCTACAACAGGGATAAATCTCAAAAACTATGCTGAGTAGAAGAAGCCAAATGTGAAGACTACATATTATATGGGTACATCCATAATATGTCACCAGAGAAGGCAAATCTATAGAAATAGAAAGCAGATCAGTGGTTGCCAGGGGCTGAGGTGGGCGTAGGGATTAACTACAAATGGACATGAGGTAACTTTCTGGAAGTATGGAGTCTAAAATTAGTCCGTTTATAGTTACACAACTAAATTGCACATAAACCTTATGGACACCTCATACTATAAATGCTTGGAATGGATGAACTTTATTGCATGTAAATTGTAACTCAATACAGCTGAGTTTTTTTTTTTTGTTTTTTTTTTTTTGAGACAGAACCTCAAGCTGTCGCCCTAGGTAGAGTGCCACGGTGTCACAGCTCACAGCAATCTCCAGCTCCTGGGCTTAAGCAATTCTCTTGTCTCAGCCGCACAAGTAGCTGGGACTACAGGTGCCCTCCACAATGCCCAGTTATTTTTTGGTTGTAGTTGTCATTGTTGTTTGGCAGGCCTGGGCTGGATTCGAACCCACCAGCTCTAATGTATGTGGCTGGCGCCTTACAGGTGCCAAGCCAAGCTGTTGTTTTTTTCCAAGAGACAATGATCTCATTTCATTTTACTTAAAAACTAGAACATTACCTACACCTTGCTGTGCCCATCTATTCTCATCTCCCTACCTCCAGGAAGGTAACCATCACCCCAAATTTAGTGTTTATCATTTCCATCTTTTTGTTGTTTTACAGAGAGATCACTAAATAATAACATTCTGCTTAGGTTTTTTTTTTTGTTTTTACTTATTCTGAAAAAATTTCATCCATGTATTTTACACCTAGATTTAATAACTGTTTGTTAACATTTTCCTATAGTGATCCCTTCCCCTTTTGGTGCTCAGGTGGTCTATAGTAAAGTACAGACATCTTCAGATTTCATCTCAAAATTCTTTCACATGCAGCTCCAAAAATAAATTTTCCAATTTAACCATAATATTATCATTTCTAACAAAAATCATTCCTTAATATCACTGTAAACATAGTTAATATTTCAATATCTTCACTTTTTCAAACTTTTATTGCTAATCTAACAAGAGTCTGAGCATTGTATCTGGTCATCTATTAAATCTATTATCTAGAACATCCCCTCTATACACCTACTTTTCTTCTGCACAACGCTTTCCTGTTGAAGAGACCAGGTCAGTTGTCCTACAAAGTACCCATCTTAGAGACTGCCTGATTGCTGTCTTTAGGTATTCCTTAACTTTTACTTCTAATTCCTATAATCCCCTATAAGGCTCTTTATGTAGCCAAAGTATTTAAAGAGGCAGAAAAGAAGAAAGAAAAAGCAGAGCAATCGCTTAGAGAATTATGAGACTTCATGAAGTGTTAAAACATACAAATTATAGGCAACGCAAGGGGTGGCACCTGTGTTTCAAAGGAGTAGGGCGCTGGGCCCCATATGCAGGAGGTGGAGGGTTCAAATCCAACCCTGACCAAAAACAAACAAACAAACAAACAAAAAGAATATAGGTACCACTAAAGGGGAAGAAGAACAACTCAAAGGAATAGAAAGTCTACTGGAGGATATCATAAATGAGAATTTCCCAAGCAACACCAAAGATTCTGACACACTCCTTTAGAGGGATATCTAAAGGTCATCTAAACACAAACAGCAAGGGAATATCTAGAGGAAGGTCATCTAAAGGGATATCTAAAGGAAGATAATCTAAACATAAACAGCATCTCCTTTTAGAGGTATAACTAAAGAAAGGTCATCTAAACACAAACAGCATCTTCAAGATACACTGTAATCAACTTGTCCAAAGTCAAGATGAAAGAAAATTTTACAAGCAACCAGGAGTAAACACCAACCGACCTAGAGGAGTGGATCCATCAGAGTGACAGTGGACTTTTCAGCTAAAAATTTCAAGCCAGAAGAGAGTAATTATCTACCTTTGACCTTTCTAAACAAAATAATTTTCAGCCCAAGATTCTGTATCCTGCTAAATTAAGCTTAAAATTCAATAGAGAAATTAAATCTTATACTGATGTGCAAACACTGAAGAAATTTGTCACAAGACAAGCTTTATGGGAAATACTAAGACCTGTTCTCCACACTATCACAATGGACCACCAGCAAAGAAAATATGCAGAAACTAAAGAACAAAATTAGCTTCCACAATGGTAGAAAAGATAAAACTAAGCAACAGACTTTCACAAAATAAGATGAATAGAACTCTGTCATACTTATCAATTCTCTCAATAAATATAAATGGCTTCACTTCTCCACTAAAGAGGCACAGGCTGGCTGACAGGATAAGAAAGTACAACCAATCCATATGCTGTCTCCCAGAAACACACCTAATCTTGAAGGACAAAATAAGACTCAGGGAAAAGGATTGAAAAACAGTATTTCAGGTAAATAGAAATTAGAAGAAAGGAAAGCTTGCAATCTTATTTTCAGATATAAGTGGATTTAAAGCAACTAAAGCGAAGAGAGACAAAGATGGTCTCTCTTCATACTGGTCAAAGGAATAATATAACAAGAGAACATTTCATAGGTCAGGCACGGCGGCTCACACCTGTTATCCCAGCACTTGTGAGGCCAAGGTGGGTGGACTGCCCTAAGCTCACAGGTTTGAAAACAGGCTGAGACAGAAAGAGACCCTGCCTCTAAAAAACAAATAGCCGGACGTTGTGTATAGTCCCAGCTACTTGGGAGGCTAAGGCAAGATGATCACTTGTACCTAAGAGTTTGAAGTTGCTGTGAGCTAAAATGCCATGGCATTCTACCAAGGGTGACCAAGTGAAAATAAATAAATTAATTAATTTTTAAAAAGAGAACATTTCAATTCTAAATATTTATGCATCCAACTTAAATGCTCCCAGATTTATTGACAGACCTTAATCAATGTGAACAATATGATATCCTACAACACTATAAGAGCTGGGAACTTTAACGTTCCTCTAAAACAGTGATTCTCAACCTGTGGGTCGTGACCCCTTCGGGGGGGTGAACAACCCTTTTCATGGGGTCACCTAAATACATCCTGTATATCAGATATTTACATTACAATCCAAAACAGTAGCAATATTACAGTTATGAAGTAGCAACAAAAATAATTTATGGTTGGGAGTCACAACATGGGGAACTGTACTAAAATGTTGCGGCATTAGGAAGGTTGAGAACCACTGCTCTAAGAGAACTGGACAGATCTTTTAAACAAAAACTAAACAAAGAAACATGGGACTTAAAGGCAACCCTAAAACAATTAAGGGCTTAATAACATATACAGAACATACCATCACAAAACTAATAAATGTATGTTCTTCTCATCCGCCCATACATTATACTCCAAAATAGATCACATCCTAGGACACAAATCAAATCTCAAACAAAATTAAAAGAAGACCACAGGGCAATAAAGGTGGTCTCAACTCTAATAAAAATTTTTATCCCCCCAAAAAGGCATAGACACTACACAAACTTATGCTGAATGACAGTTGGGTCAAGAAGGAAATAAAGGAGGAAATTATTAAATTCCTTAAACATAACAATTTTATTCACAAGCTACCCAAACCTGTGGGATTCTGCAAAAAAGGGTCATAAGAGGGAAATTTGCTGCATTACATGCCTACATCTGAAAAACAGAAAGAGAGTACATCAACAATCTAATGAATCATCTCAAGGAAATGCAAAAAGAAGAGCAATCTAATCCCAAACCCAGCAGAAGAAAAGAAATAACCAAAATTAAATCAGAAATAAATGAAATTGAAAATAAAAGAATCATTCAGAAAATTAATGAAACAAAAAATTAATATCTTTAATAACATCAACCAGAAACAAAAAAGGGGAAAAACTTTTCAGCTTTCGGCTGATTGGAGGCCTAGGTGCAACTTTCTTTCTTTTTTTTTTTATAATTTTATTGAATCATAATTGTGTACATTGGTGCAATCATAGGGCACAATATGCTTCATAGACATTCGGAAATATTTTGATCGTACTGTTACAGATAGCCTTCATGGCATTTTCTTGATCACTATATAAAGACATTGATACTCTACCTTTCATAAGTTTCACCAGTACCCTGCTAAGATGCACCGTAGGTGTGTTCCAGGTGCAACTTTCTTTAGTCGTCCCGAATCTGGGTTCATTCGACACCAGCTGCCTCTACCATGCCACCTAAGTTCAACCCCAATGAGATCTAAGTCATGTACCTAAGGTGCATCAGTGGTGAAGTAGGTGCCACTTCTGCCCTGACCCCCAGGATAAGCTCCCTGGGTTTGTCTCCAAAAAAGGTTGGTGATGACATTGCCAAGGCAACCGGTAACTAGAAGGGTCTGAGGATTACAGTGAAACTGACTATCCAGAACAGACAGGCCCAGACTGAAGTAGTACCTTCTGTCTCTGCCCTCATCATCAAAGCCCCCAAGGAGTCATGGTGAGACAGAAAGAAGCAGAAAAACATTAAACACAATGGAAATAACCATTTTTGATGAGATTGTCAGCACTGCCAGACAGATGAAGCACTGATCTTTATCCAGAGAACTCTCTAGAACCATTAAAGAGATCCTGGGGACAACCCAGTTGATGGGCTACCATTTTGATGCCTGCCACCCTCATGACATCACAGATGACATCAACAGTGGTGCCGAGGAATGCCCAGCTAGTTAAAAAGTACAAAGGAAAATGTTTCAATAAAGGATCATTTGACACCCCTCCCCCTCAAAAAAGAAAATGGTGAGATAACAACAGAAACCACAGTAATACCGGAGATCATCTATGACTACTACAAAAAACTCTATGCCCATAAATTTGACAATGTGGAAGAGATAGACCAATACTTGAATCACACCATCTCCTTAGACTTAATTAAGAAGAAAATGATCTCTTGAAGAGATCAATATCAAGCACTGAAATTGAAGAAACAATTAAAAAGCTTCCAACAAAAAAACCCTAGACCACACAGCTTCACACCACAATTCTATCAAACCTTCAAAGAAGAGCTTGTACCTACACTGCAGAACCAATTCCAAAGCATTGAGAAGGAAGGAACCTTCCCTAACAAATTCTATGAAGCAAACATCACCATGACACCAAAACCAGGAAAAGACCCAACTAAAAAGGAGAACTACAGATCAAATTCACTAATGAATATGGACGCAAAAGTATTCAATAAAATTCTAGCAAACAGATTATAGCCCCAGCCTAAAAAAATTATATATTAATCATGATCAAGTAGGCTTTACCCCAGGGATGCAAGATTGGTTTAACATACACACATCCATAAATGTAATTTACTGTACCAACAGAAGCAAAAGCAAAGACCTTATGATCCTTTCAAAAGATGCAGAAGAAGTCATTTGACAAAATTCAGCATCTTTTTTTCTAACAAGAATATTTAAGAAAATTTACGCATAGATGGCACATTACTTAAACTGACTGAAGACATCTATAACAAACCGACAGTCAACATCATACTGAATGGAGTAAAACTTCAGTAAAAACTAAGTGGAAAGCTTTTCCACTTAGAACTGGAACCAGACAAAGATATCCACATCTAATAGATGTTGTACTATTCAACATCATTCTGGAAGTTCTAGCCAATGCAATCAGGCAAGAGAAGGATATTAAGGGCATCCAAATGAGGGTAGAGGAGGTCAAACTCTCATTCTTTGCCAAAGATATGATCTTATACTTAGAGAACCCCAGAAACTCAATCACAAGACTCCTGGAAGTGATCAAGAAATACTGACATGGAAGTGAAGAGAATGGAATACTTTTACACTGCTGGTGGAACTGCAAACTAATACAACCTTTCTGGAAGGAAGTATGGAGAATCCTCAAAGAACTCAAAATAGGCCTTCCCTTTGATCCCACAATCCCATTACAAGGCATCTGCCCACAAGAAAAAAAATCATTTTATCATAAGAACATTTGCACTAAATTGTTTATCACAGCTTTATTTACAATCACCAAAATGTGGAAATAACCTACATGCCTATCAACCTAGGAAAGATCAATTATCTGTGGTCTATGTATACCATGGAATACTATTTACTATTCAGACAAAGATGAAGACTTTATATCTTTCATAGGACAGTAGATGGAGCTGAAACATATTCTTCATAGTAAACTATCACATGAATGGAAAAGCAAGCATCTAATATAGTAAATACTAATATGAAGCCAGTAGACGAACTAATACACACCCATACAGAGAAAAACTCATTCAGTTCAAGATGGAGGGAGGTGGGGGGGTACTGGGGTGCTCCCACTCAATGGGCACAATGTAAAGGTATATGGTACACCTCCCGGGTGTGGGACACAACTACAACTGGGACTTTACATAGTAAATGCAAACATTGTAACCTAATTGTTTGTACTTTCATATTAATCTGAAATTAAAAAAAAGAAATGATGTTAGAATAGTAACAGTATGTTTTGGCACAGGAATAAACTGACCAGTACAACAGAGATCAAAAACAAATCCATGCATATATGGAATTATGATAAATGATAGATACTGCATTATATAAAGTGCTTCTTTAGGAGTTCTTGGCTTTATGTTGGCCTTTGCTTTTCCATATTAACAACTTGCTTTACCCAAAGCAAAAAAAGACATTTTATAAAAAAGATACCTGCACTCAAATGTTTATAGCAGCACAATTCACAATTACAAAGATGTGGAAACAACTCAAATGCCCATCTATACATGAGTGGATTAATAAAATGAGGTACTACTGGCGGAGCAAGATGGCGATCAAGACGGTAGCATAACCCATCTCTTGCAGAACAGGTGAGAGGGAGGGAGCTCTGGATCTTTCCCTGTGTGAATTATTGGAGTGGATGGACAGCGAGATGCACAGCGAATTGGTGGATTGTTGTGTGTTTGAGGTGTAGTTCAAAACCGCGGACTCTGCTATAGACTTTTCTCCTGCCTGGCGGAGAAGCAGCAGCCAGTCCCTCCCACAGGGAAGACAGCAGTTCACAACTGGCAAAACCTAATTGATGAAAATTTCATTGAAGTGTGGATTTCAGAGTTTGGCGACCAGAAAGGGGTGCTGCTTGGAGCCATAGAGGACTTGGCAGCCCAGGTGAGAGTTGAGGGGAGGGGACCCGGCCAGGAAACAGACATTTTGAAATATCCGAAATGGCGAACACCTTTTCCCCACATTATTGAGAGTAATTGATCTGACAGTGCCATCCCAGCTGGGGAATCGTGGAGAGGTCTGACTGTGCAGGGTGCGCAGGGATCTGAGGTGTGGAGGAAACACTCTGAGCTGTGGAAATTGGTGAGGAGGGTCCCCGTGCACTTCAGCTATGGAAGAGGAAGCAGTTCAGAGTGGCAGCAGCAGCCCAGGGGACGAGCCCCTACCTCACAGCCACCGCGGTTGCTGCAGCAAGCCCTTCTCCCACCACCGATTGCAGTTGCCAGTTTGCAAGAGAATGGGGATTGCAGTTGCCAGTTTGTGAGAGAACGGGAGGGCAGAGTGGAGAGATTTGTGACGTGTGGACTCTGGCACCAAGTTTGGAGGTCAGATGGGAGTGCTGTCTGGAACAGAACTCTCAAAGTAGGGCACCTTTTCAAACACAGACTGATGGAGAAACTCCAAGAATGGCAACTGGCCAGATGGAGTGTTTACCATACTAACAAAGTAATTGGTGAATCACATATAAGCCTGGGAACCACTCACAGTGCCATCTGGTGTCCACAAAGCATATTGCATTATAAATTTATTCCACCACAGTTGTCATCTACTGCATACATAAAGATATGTATTTCTATATATATACACAAGAATAATATTTTTGAGTTTATTTTTTTATATATTCTTTTCTCAGAGGAGCTATTGATAATTAATTTTTTATTTTATTTTCTTTCCTTAGGTTATTTTTATTATCTTCTATTTTCAATTGTATTTTTCTTTTTCCTATCTTCTGTTTTGTAACTCTTCCACAAACACTACTTTCTTTTTTCTCTTTCCCCTTCCTCTTCTTTCCTTCTTATAACTTCTAAGAGCACTTACATAATATTTTTTAGAGGCTTTTTTCCCTCTTTTCGCAAATATTTTACAAGTATCATTTTTTTTTTTTTTTATTGTTGGGGATTCATTGAGGGTACAAGAACCCATGTTACACTGGTTGTATTTGTTAGGAAAAGACCCTCTTACAATCGTGTTTTGCCCCCAAAAGGTGTGGCACACACCAAGACCCAGCCCCCTTACTCCTTCCCTCTCTCTGCTCTTCCTTTCCCCAACCCTCCCTCATTCTTCTTCTCTCTGCTCTCCCCTTCCTTCCCCCACCCCTCCCTCATTCTTCTTCTCTATGCTCTCCCCTTCCTTCCTTAAATAATTGTCATTAATTGTCCTCATATCAAACTTGAGTACATGGGATTCATGCTTCTCCATTCTTGAGATGCTTTACTAAGAATAATGTGTTCCACTTCCATCCAGGTTAGTACAAAGGTTATAAAGTCTCCATTTTTTTTAATGGCTGAATAGTATATTCCTAAGATTTTGATAGGTTAAATTAATGAAAATATTATTTATGGAAACTTTTCATTAAAATTTTTTTTCTGGCTTAGTGCCTGGAGCACAATGGTTACGGTGCCAGTCACATGCACCAGGGCTGGTAGGTTCGAACCTGGCCTGCTAAAAACAATAATGACAATAATAACAAAAGAATAGCTGGGCATTGTGGTGGGCGCCTATAGTCCCAGATACTTCGGAGGTTAAGGCAAGAGAATCACTTGAGCCCAAGAGTGAGTTTGCTGTGAGCTGTGATGCCACAGCACTCTACCAAGGGCGACATAGTGAGACTCTGGCTCAATAAAAAAAAAAATTTTTTTTTTCTTTTATTCATTCTCTCTCTTTCTCTTTCTTAACAACTAAATACTTTGTTTTGCTGCCTACCACTAAGTATCAAAATGAGAATAAGATCTATCATCAGGGACTAGGGAACTAAGATAACAGTTTATCCAGGGCATTTCCAGATGTGGGCTTTAGAAAATAAGGACTTTCACTGCTCTCTGTAGAGGTTTCATTAATTACTATTTGTAACAGTTCTCCACACAAGGAGAAACAATAGCAGTCATTTATCTGAGCACCACAGGTGTCATTTCAGAGCTCATCTAAAAATCTAATGGAGTATGTATTACACTATTTAATGGAAAAGGAAACCAAACTTCAGCAAGAACAAGGAAGGTACCTACATTCCCATACTTAAATAGTAGAGATGGTATTCAAACCTAGGCCTGCCTGATATTAAATCCTGCCACTATATGACCCTGCCTTCTAAGCAAATATGAAGGGGTAAACTTCCACACAGAGAGGATACATGGGGCCTTACCTGCTCAATACAATCTTTGGACAATGGTGGTGAAGGAAATGAAGCAAAAACCAGGATTCCAATATAGAGGTAAGTTAACGTCACCAGCAAATAAGCAATACACAGGTCCCTCACCTGTAAATATAGAATAAAATCCCCACAATACTATAGAAATTTGCAGTAATTCTATATGAATAGGTTACAAGAGAAGACTGACAAATAAATATAAAATTTATCTTTTTCCTTATGTATGTGTGTGTACCTTCTAGGTATGTAATTTGTTCACAGAAAGGACTTGAAATCCACATACTTCACTACTAGTCTACCAGTATTTTTTTTTTTTTTTTTACTCATCTGGAATATGTAGACTAAGTTAGCTGTTGGCCTACTTAGCAAGTTAACATAAACGGTGAATTTGACATGCCTGAAATTCTGACATCATTTCAAAATTTATTTATCAAATTTAAAATATTTAACTACAGCAACAGGGCTAAGGGATAGCAAGAAAGCAAGCCTAAGCCACCTTTAGCATGACGTACAAATATAAAAAATTTTTCCCTTAGTAAAAAAACTTTTATCATCAAAACATGCTAAGACCACAAGAGAATGGAACATATTAAAATATATTTAATAAGAAAGGAAAGCTAGTTAAAAGCACACAACAAGCAGATATTAAAGACGAAATTTATAAGGCTAAACAGTAAACAAAAGGAAGTCAAAAGGCAGCTGTTCAAACAGCTGCATAATGTTATTACTGGAATCAGCAAACAAACACAGAACATTAAATAAAGTGGACTGCTTTATTCACTGCTGTTCCCATCCTCCCAACCTCCCATCTCCACGCTTAATGAAAGGCTCCAAGATACTTAATGCAGCCAGCTGTCAGATCCAAATAGAACAGATTCCACAGCTCACAAATCTGGTCTCCATCACCACTGAAGTTACAGCCAAACAATTCAGCACAACCAAATTATGGCAATGAGCCTATTCATTTTTCATTTTAAACACAAATTACTTTTTTTTTTTTTTTTTTAAGACAGAGCCTCAAGCTGTCACCCTGGAGAATGCCGTGGCCTCACAGCTCACAGGAACCTCTAATTCCTGGGCTCAAGCGAGTCTCCTGCCTCTGCCTCCCAAGTAGCTGGGACTATAGGTGCCTGCCACAATGCCCGGCCACTTTTTGGTTGTAGCCATCATTGTTATTTGGCGGGCCCGGGCTGGGTTCGAACTTGCCAGCTCAGGTGTACGTGGCTGGCGCCTTAGCCCATTGAGCCACAGGCGCTGAGCCAAACACAAATTACTTTGAAAGCTAAGAAAAAAAATACATATAATTTTTAAAAAATTGATGACACAATAAGAAAACTGGACATTTGGTATTAGGGAACATTTATGATTTTTTGGGTAACTTTCCTCCTTAAATGGGCTAGAGCAATTGTAGAGTTTAATAAGCTTGAATGTTGATAAACTCAGTTAAAAAGCAAGTAACAAGCGACAAGAAATCTTAAGGTCAGTACTAAGTTGACAATCAGCTTGAAGGCAAACCAGGATTCCAAATCCAATATATATTGGGTGCCAGATAGGCATATCCAGATTGGTTCCACTTGCCCTCCTACCCTGAACTTCTAATTGCTTAGGAATGAGGGAGAGGAGGATAACCCAACCTGAGGGTGGGGACAGCTTCAAAATCTTTGCTCTTCTGTTCACGAAGCTTTAGGGCTGGTAGCTAGACGTCAGTCATCCCTTAGGGTAAGGGTTGCCTTAGATACCATAGAGCAGTGGTTCTCACCC
This sequence comes from Arctocebus calabarensis, assembly GCA_963573935.1. NCBI lineage: Eukaryota > Metazoa > Chordata > Mammalia > Primates > Lorisidae > Arctocebus > Arctocebus calabarensis. Next base: position 34,552 of record CAUYON010020092.1, read on the forward strand.
TTCCTAATGCTGCCATGTATTTTCATTGTTACATGAAGGGGTCGTGACCCACAGGTTGAGAATCTGCCATAGAGGATGAACAGAAGTAAACCAGACAATGCTTATTTTCGTATCAAAGGGTAGTATTCTCCCACTGTGATGTCTGAAAGTCATTCTGCCCTCAACCTACTCAAGGGCAATCAAGAATAGAGGCAGCCTTGTAAAAAAATCTTAGGAGGCAAAGTAGCTGTGCTAGAGAGGACTTTGGGTAAAAAGGGACAGCCACCATTCCATGGACAATCATTAGCTATATGCTTCCTGATCACTACTTTATCTGACTTCCTGCAAAGAAATGTACCTTAGTTGGGGGAAATCTGATGACGATGCAAAGGCTAAGCTGTGAAGGCTTCCCAATAAGATGGTTTCCTCCTATGCTTTCTCTGTTCTCATGGCACTGTATGTACATCTCAAATACAACAGCTATTATACTGTAATGTAACTGTCATTAATGCTTATTTTATAAAAGCAATCCATATGCATGATATAAAGGATCTCAAGTGGAGATAAAATGTCCCTAGACATCCTCAAAATAATTGTTCTTGTACCATGTTGCTATTTTCATTTTTCTCTAAATTCATCCATACCACTAGAATATGTGATTCTGAGGATAAGGACTGTGTCTTTTTTATCTTTATATCCCCAGTACCCAGGGAAACATCTGGCACATAGTAGGAACTCAGTAAATGCAGATGAAAAATGATAACCACATTGGCTCTGTTTACAAAGTGCTTCTAGGTGTGAGGCTGGGGGCTAAGAACGTTACATGTGTTGTTTCATTTAATCCTCTTAACAACCTTATAATATAGACATGGCCATTTTCCTCACTTCACAGACAAGTAAACTAAGTGCAGCAAGTTTATAAAACTCCTTCAAGGTTATAAAGCAAGTAGCTAGTGATGCCAATATTCAAATCAAAGTCCTTCTGGTTTTAAATTGTATGCTCTTAGCTATTACCATGGAGAGCTAACTAGTCACCAAGGTATCTGTGTCATAGTTAATAAACAATTATAAATAACAAACAATGAAAAAATTAAAGAATGGTAATAAGTTATGAGTAACAAAGTATAGACAGACTTCATATACAGATGTAAGTGAAATACTAAAACCAGAAAAGTTCTATTTCATAATATTCCAATATACGTTTGGTAGACCTGGGTCAAGAGTTGCATATCTGTTTTTATCTGAAAATACCCTAATGAACAGAAATGATGCTTTTATTGTAAAAGCAGCTGAGGTTTAGTATGATCCTGGAAAACATGTCACCTTCAAATGGTATATACATATGTGAGCTTTGCTATTCTCTGGCTCAGACCCAAGCCATCACTATACCAGGCCTAAAAATATAGCTTCTTGAAGGCCCATTGAATGGAAAGAATAGAAAAAAGTTATCTTTTAGAAAATAAGGCTCAAAATAAAGAATAGATTTAAAAACAGATACATGTGTTAGTATGAACTGGTGGGATGTCAAGAAGCCTATACATTAATAAGGTAACCTACTCTACCTCATGAATAAGCAATGGCTGGCAGGGTAAACTAAAAACAGATGGAATGCCAACTCAGAGTGAGGACTAGATTTACAACAGGGCCAGAAGTGGGTCTGGGAGCACATTCAGTTTGTCAAACATGGTTTATTATTTGTTCCACGAACCGTTCATAGTGAAAATACTATCCAGAGGAGTATTTACTAACAAGACTGACAGAAACTGACCACAGAGACCTACCCCAAACACTTACATAAAAACTTCTGGTGTATAGCCAAGTAAACTACAGACTTGGATGAATAAGAAAGAAATAAATTAAAATATTAGGCATCTCAAATCATTTTAAAGAGCAGACTAAACTGAACAAAAACAGCACTATATAGGTTATGATTCGAACACAATGACGAACTATAAAAGGGTTAACCCACATTCCCAGAAGGGTTTTAGGGACTATATATTCTGAAGATAAGGAATGAGTGGGGTAATCTTTAGCCTCCCCACTTTTGGGGTAAGTTATGCCAAAGCAATAGAAATGATATCCTGTTTAGTTATGCATGTAAAAATATGTTTAGCAAAAAAAACCCCCCAAAACCAAAACTACACAAAATTAAGTTGAACTTGGAAAACCTGGAAAATTTGATCCCTATACCTGTTTAGGAGCGTCATTGTTTCAAAATGTCTTTAGACCCAAGTTCAAATACTATATATTTTGTACAGAGCAGAAGGCCTTTCCTATTCTTTTTGTCTTCTTTTCTACTTTGAAACCTTTGTTTCCTGAGCTTGGAATAACTAACTTGGTATCAATATTATGAATTCAGAATCCCTAGCAAGCTTCACATTTTTTGACTTAATCTCAAGAAAATATTATACCATGATGCTAACAAGACATCAGTAATTCAGTAAATTACTTACTGAAATGTGATAAAAGGTATAATTATTAACCAAAGCAAATGACAAAGCTTCTCTCAAAGTATAGTACCCATTATCTTGATTTACGCCATATATGAGTCAATTTCAGTAATCAAAAGAAAGGATACATCCCTGAGAGACATGGAAGCTAAAAAAAAAAAAAAAAAAAGAAACAAACGAACAAAAGAAAGGATGTATATTTACACATATTCAAAGTGTTTGGAATGCTGCTGGCACAGAGTGCTTAATAAATGTCAGTTTTACAACTGTAATTACTAATTTGTTAAGACGATAACATGAATCACAAGTGGTTTTTTGAAAGCTGGACATCACTTCATACTCTAGTTTTAATTAATACAGCAAGAAAACATCATCCATTTAAACCTTTGCTTTTAAGCCCTTGTCTTAAAAATATTTTCCACAAGTGAAAGTTGAGGCAGATTTTATTAGCTAATCCTCACATACTAGTTACAAAGCCCTACTTCCAAAACTGAGTGGAAATAAGAACTCATTTTTATGGTATTTACATATGAAATACAGATTTCAAGGCTCACTGAGTGTTCTAAAAGAACAGCAGTGACCCTTCTTCAATCCTTGGGGGACCATCAAGTAAAATACCCATCTCTATCTAGTCCTAGCTTCTCACACTAGCACATACATCTCCAGATAAACGATGTGACCTTCCATATTCTGGAATAGCAATTCTACCTAAGAACTGTGGGTAGCAAAAAGTTAAACACAATCCTCCCTTTGTATGGTAGTGTGAGATAGTAAACCAGGGGCATCCAACCTTTTTTTCTTCTCTGCTGCACACACATTGGAGAATAAGAGCAGTCTCAGGCTACACATTAAATACACAGGTACTAAAGAAAGCTGATTTACAAACAAAAGGTCTGTGCATGAGCTTCGTGAAATCTGACACCACAGATGAGCAAAAAAATCCTCACAAAATCAGCACGTGGCCCATGGGCCACAGGTTGGACACCCCTGCTAAACATTACTGTGAAAAGCAACATGGAGTCCTTTAGGCTAGGGCTGAAAGTACAGCTGGTCTGGTTTGTTTAGTTTCTAAGTTTTTACCTTTACCTCCTGTCTCCCATTCTTATTGTTTTGTAAATTTAGCACCCACCCTAAAGATGCCTATCTTGAGTAGTGTAGATGGATTGATTAGGAGAGTAACTTTCGACTGGAAGTTATACTAATTAGTATTTAAAATAAAGGCTTCTGTAGTCTTTAAATTTTATATATAAAACTATAATTTTAAAAATGAAAAAATAAAAGTCTTAAAAAAACTACTCTTGCTGTTCTAAATAGCTGACCTTCTGATAAATAAAATTTGGTAGACCTGTCTCTACATTTTGGCTGACAGTGGCAGGCAGCCAGACCCTCTTCATCCAGTAACATTTCTGGTGACCACAAAGGGACCCCCAGACAGCTCCAGTAAGTACTACTGGGGAAGCCTAGCAGTTGCCTGGACAGACTGGCCCAAGAGGTGCAGTGTTCCAACCCTCCTAGTATTGCCAGGAGATTTCTCCTGGGAGTCTTCAAGCTGTGCACTCATGTACTTGCTGTCCCTAATCACTAAGGTCCACCTGCTTTATTCTGGTTGGGCACTGAGAACTTCAGTAGTTCTTATCAGTTCTGGTTTTGCTCTTGAGAAATCTGATATTTCTGTATCTGGTCAATATTATGGGAGCTCAGGCCTCCTGGCTGCGCACTGAGAACTTTAGATCTCATCGGTTCTTGTTTTGTTCTTGAGAAATCTGGTGTTTCTATATTTAGTCTACCTTATAGGAGCTCAGACCTCAATCCCCAACGACAGCCCATTGGGGCATATTCTGTCTGATTGGTCTCAGTATGAATATCTACCTATAACTAAAAAGACAATGAAATTTTACTGTAATACACCCTAGATGATAAATATCGTCTTGACTCTGGAGAAGGGTGGCCTTTAAATAGATTCTTGAATTATTATAATGATGTTACACTGTTTAAAATGACAAGTCTGGTTAAAATACTTAGGTTTGCTTTTTCTTGGTAAAATTTATGAGTTTAAAAACAGTAATTAAACAGGGTGGCATCTGTGGCTCAAAGGAGTAGGGCGCCGGCCCCATATACTGGAGGTGGTGGCCAAAAACTGAAAAAAAAAAAAAAAACCCCCAAATAAAAATAAACAAATAAACAACCCCCCCAGTACCTAAACAATAACAAAACAATAACTAAAACCTAGGTAAACTGCTAAGATAAATAAATTAGATAATTTAAAAAATTAATATTCTAAATAAAAATATATGTTTAAAAGCTGGCAAATATAAATTCTGCTTCTGTCTGTAGGTCTGTCTGCTTGTACCTGTGACTTTTCACTACCAAAAAGAAAAAATAAGCACATATATCAAATCTGTTATCAGAAAAATGGAAAAGAACTCAAATGCCTTTTGTACAGGTGACTTTAGTATTCTTTGATAAATAAAATTAGTTTTAAACCTGTTGTTAAAGTTCAGATATTTAAAGATTTTAGAACTGCCACTGGTGAGGCCTAGGGATGTATTCTCTTTGCCTAAGACAGCAACTACAAGGCACAGTCGAGCCCACATGGCCCCTTCCCTGCTCTAACTTTACCTCCTGGGTAGGTCTATTCTTCCTGCTTTTGGTCTTAAACTCTATACTTGGTAAATAAATTAAAGACACAGATAATCCTTTGCAGCCATCTTTGATGCCATGTGACTATGTGAGACTTAGGAGAACCAGGAAAGGCATCAGGGATGATGCCTATGGTGTGGCTTTAAAACATTTTTCTTTTTTTTGCGGTTTTTGGCCGGGGCTGGGTTTGAACACCCCACCTCCAACATATGGGGCTGGCGCCCTATTCCTTTGAGCCACAGGTGCCACCCTAAAACACTTTTCTGTAACTTAAAACCTTAAAGTCATGTTATATTCCATAAAATGTCTCTCATTTATAAAACATAATACGTCGGCTGTTTAGACTATTTGAGAAACTGAGCCTTTATCAAAGAATAAGATTTTTGCCTTTTAAATCTTCTAATTATCAGTTTGGCCGAATAAATAATTAAATTTATAATGAACTATGATCCTATTTTATAAAAAGTGGTATTTTGAAAATCAGAAAAATTAAATAAAAAATTAACATTGTGTAAAAAAAGATCTCACGTAGTAAATTTTGTCCTAAAACAAAATGACTGGTTGTAAAAAAAAAAAAAGAAAATAGAAAGGAAGGCAAAACAAAAAGTTGAACATATTTATAAATTGTCTGTGAATAAAACTCATAAAAGAAAATTTTTGAAAAAATTTCCATACGATCCAGTAGACTATAATTTATAAAATTTAGTTACTTGCTTCCCTTTAATTAAAAAATCACACTACAAGAAATTTTTTAAAACCTTTTCAGTAACTAGCCTGAAAGACACAATTCCTGTATTGTCTGTATTAAAATTTTTTTTTGGCTGGGGCTGGGTTGAACCCACCACCTCTGGCATATGGGGCTAGCACCCTACTCCTTTGAGCCACAGGTACCACCCAAGACTGAACTTTTAGAAAGTTAAGGTTGGACCTGGCACCTGTGGCTCAAGTGGCTAAGGTGACAGCCACATACATCTGAGCTGGCGGGTTTGAATCCAGCCTAGGCCCACCAAACAACAATGACAGCTACAACAAAAAAATAGCTTGGCGCTCTGGCAGGCACCTGTAGTCCCAGGTACTTGGGAGGCGGAGGCAGGAGAATCGCTTGAGCCCAAGAGTTGGAGATTGCTGTGAGCTATGATGCTATTGCCCTCTACCCAGGGCGACAGCTTGAGGCTTCATCTCAAAAAAAAAAAGTTAAGGTTGAGTGGTGCCTATGTCTCAAAGGAGTAGGGCACCAGCCCCATATTCCGGAGGTGGTGGGTTCAAACCCGGCCCCAGCCAAAAACTGCAAATAAATAAATAAATAAAAATAAAAATTAAAATAATAAATAAATTAAAGTTTACACCCATATAACCTTCTGTATTGCCTTTAACATCTTTTGACTTGTGATCCTATTAAGCCTGTGATATTTGACAATCCTTCCAAAATCAAAACTCTAAATTTGGTCTTTTTGAAATATTAAAACCACTGAACGTCTAAAAAAAAATATTAGACTTATTCAATGTGTTAAAAGTGTATAAAAATATTGTCAAATATAAAATAATAGTTCATTTTCTATAAATTATGTTTACATACACATGTGTTCTAACATCATGAAATATTAATGTTTTAACATGTTACCAGTAATAATTTTTGATTCATCTCAGAAAATGTTTTAACTGACTAAATCCAAAGTTTATCTTTCAAGACAAATAATGAAAAGGCAAACAAGTTCTCTCAAATACAAATTTGTGATAATTTAAAAAATTACAGCCATCAAACTAAAAACAAACCTAACTAACATGTCCATAAATACTACCAACCTAACTTCAAACAAAACAAAAATCAATTATGTGAGGCTGAACTTATTTTTATAACTTTTTGTTTAAAACATTGCTAATTCTTTCTGTGTTCTGTTTTCCAGAAGTCAAAAAGAAGTCTTGTTCCATCTTTGAGCTATTTATAAGCTGCAACAATGTATATGTGTACAAAAATCAATTATGTTAGGCTGAACTTATTTTTACAACTTTTTGTTTAAAACATTGCTAATTCTTTCTGTGTTCTGTTTTCCAGAAGTCAAAAAGAAGAAGTCTTGTTCCATCTTTGAGCTATTTATAAGTTGTAACAATGTATATATGTGTAAACAAAATTTAAAACATTTAATTTTTTCTCTCCTTAATTTCCCCAGAATTTAAAAACCATTTATAAATATTCTTAATTTCTGACAATATGGTTATTTACATAAATTTAATAAAAATCTGTTTTCTTCTAGAAGACACAATGAAAACCACTGGTTATTTCACCAGGGCTTTGACTAAAATGACATTTTTAGAGATGTTCAGAATGTGTTAAAAGATTAAAGTTAACTGTATAAAGCCAATAAAAATTCTGTTGAGGATGGGTGAGGTGGCTCTTGCCTGTAATCTTAGCACTCTGGGAGTCTGAAGTGGGTGGATTGCCTTACAGGTTTGAGACCAGCCTGAGCCCGAGCGAGACCCTGTCTTTAAAAATAGCTGGGTGTTGTGGCTGGCGCCTGTAGTCCCAGCTACTTGGAAGGCTGAGGCAAGAGGATCCCTTGAGCCAAAGACTCTGAGGTTGCTGTGAGCTATGACGCCACAGCACTCTGAGGGTAACAAAGCCAGATTCTGCCTTAAAAAAAAAAAGCCTGTTAAAAAAATTGACTAATATCTCATCAATAACATTTCCTAATCTGTGATAAATAAAAAATGTCACTTTCTGACATTTTTCAGAAATGTCAGAAAAATTTTCATTTTCAGGTCTAAAAACTCCAAGTTACTTTGAGACCTCGAAAATATAATTTACTTAATACATTGATAAAAGACAAAACCATAAAAGGGATAAAAAGATAAAAGGTGACACAAATAAAACTTTGACTGGCAAGAGACATTCAAATCTAATCTGAGATTCCTTATAAAAGGTTCCAGTAAAGACAATTAAAAAAAAAAAAGCCTAAATAATAATTATTCTTACTACATTTTATATAAATAATCAGACTCAGTATACTAAAAATAGTTTATTTTGACAAATAAATTAATCCTGCTGTGATTCATTTTTAATAAAATGAAAAAAAAAAGACAAAATAGAATTCAAAAAGAAAAAACTATAGCTCACCCATATTAGATATGAGCTTTGTCTACAATGCCAGCTCATAAAATTACACATAGCTGTTTGGCCAAACTAATCTGTTCATAAGACTAAAAGACTTGCCAAAAAAAATAAAATTATACACAAGAGTTAGATTTATTCCAACTTGTTTTTTCTTACTGCTTTTTAGTCTTAAACTAACATATTAAGTTTTAATATGTAAAATCTTTTAATTTCAAAGTAGACACTGAAAATAATTAAAAGTATTTTAATATGCTTGTCCCAATCTATAGATTATATGCCAAAAAACCCCTAAAAATTTGTTTCTGACTCTAAGACTAATATAAAAAAGAGTACAAAAACCTTAAGGTGGCTCGGCTCCTGTGGCTCAACAGGCTAAAGCGCCAGCCACGTACACCTGAGCTGGTAGGTTCGAATCCAGCCCAGGCCTGCCAAACAACAATGACTGCTGCAATCAAAAAAAAAAAAAAAAGGCCGGGCATTATGGCAGGCGCCTGTGGTCCCGGCTACTTGGGAGATGGAGGCAAGAGACTCTCTTGAGCCCAGGAATTGGAGGTTGCTGTGAGAAGTGATGCCACGGTGTTCTATCCAGGGTGACAGCTTGAGGCTCTGTCTCAAAAAAAAAAAACCCAAAAAACAAAAAACCTTAAGGCTCAGCAAAAATCACTCAACTCACTATCCCAGTGACTAGTAAGTGACTTCACAACCCTGACTTCGTCCATGTTGACTTAGAAAAGCTAGATTAGACCACTGTTTACTTCTTTACCCTAAAATAATTTTTAAGATATCTTCCAAGGCCTATATTCCAATAACAAACCCACCCAGACCAAAAAAATTATGCCTGGCCACCTCCTGAGCTATACTACGTTCCAGCCGATAGCCAGGGTATCCTCAAGACTTGGAGAAAAGACCTAATGACTAACTCAAGAGAAAATAGACTGGCCTCTAAGAGGTCCTCCTCACAACCCCTACAACAGTCAAGCTATCTAGATTATGGCTTTCCCACATGTAGCCTTATCCCCCTGAAAAATCCAACAAACTCAAGCCAGACCAATAAACCACAAAACTGTGCAGAAAACTTCAATTGTCGGAATAAAAAAATATTATTCTTAGACATATTTATTTATTCTTACATTTAATATATACTTTGTCTTTTTTTTTTTTTTGAGACAGAGCCTCAAGTTTTCACCATGGATAGAGTGCTATGGCATCACAGCTCACAGCAACCTCCAACTCCTGGGCTTGATCGAGTCTCCTGCCCTGCCTCCCAAGTAGCTGGGACTACAGGCACCCGCCACAATGCCCGGCCATTTTTTGGTTGCAGCTGTCATTGTTGTTTGGTGGGCCCAGGCTGGATTCGAACCCGCCAGCTCAGGTGTACGTGGCTGATGCCTTAGCCTGTTGAGCCACAGGCGCCAAGCCTACACCTTGTCTTTTATTATCTATACTAACATGTTATTCTGAATATAACTTTAAACCTATCCCTCACCCAAATAAATTCAATACCTAGACAAATACAATAAATCTTAATAATTATTTCTACTTAAAATCTATTTCATAGATAGGATGTATGATAATAACAGTGAGAAATGAAAGCACATGTAGTGAGAATATGACAGAGTCATTCGGCTTGGGGCCTGCGGCTCAACAGGCTAAGGCGCCAGCCACGTACACCTGAGCTCACAGATTCGAATCCAGCCCCGACCTGCCAAACAACAATGGTGGCTGCAACCAAAAAATGGCCGGCCGTCGTGGTGGATGCCTGTAGTCCCAGCTACTGGGGAGGCAGAGGCAGGAGACTCGCTTGAGCCCAGGAATTGGAGGTTGCTGTGAGCTGTGATGCCACGGCACTCTACCCAGGGTGATAGCTTGAGGCTCTATCTCAAAAAAAAAGAAAAGAAAAACTGGGCGGTGCCTGTGGCTCAGTGGGTAGGGCGCCAGCCCCATATACTGAGGGTGGCGGGTTCAAAACCGGCCCTGGCCAAATTGCAACAAAAAAATAGCTAGGTGTTGTGGCTGGTGCCTGTAGTCGCAGCTACTCGGGAGGCTGAGGCAAGAGAATTGCCTAAACTTTGGAGTTGGAGGCTGCTATGAGTTGTGTGACGCACTGCAGTCTACTGAGGGCAATAAAGTGAGACTGTCTCTACAAAAAAAAAGAAAGAAAGAAGAAAAACTGGCTGGGCACAGTGGCTCATGCCTGTAATCCTAGCTATCTGGGAGGCACAGGCAGGTGGATTGCCTAAGCTCATGGGTTGAGACCAGCCTGAGCAAGAGTGAGACCCTTTCTCTAAAAATAGCTGAGTGTTGTGGCAAGCGCCTATAGTCCCAGCTACTTAGGAGGCTGAGGCAAGAGAATCACTTGAGTCCATAGTCTGTGAACTGTGATTCCATAAGCACTCTACCAGGGGGGTCAAAGTGAGACTCTGTCTCAAAAAACAAACATACAGGCTCGGCGCCTGTGGCTCAACGGACTAAAGTGCCAGCCACGTACACCTGAGCTGGCAGGTTCGAATCCAGCCCAGGCCCACCAAACAACAATGACGACTGCAACCAAAAAATGGCCGGGCTTTGTGGCAGATGCCTGTAGTCCCAGCTACTTGGGAGGTGGAGGCAAGAGACTCGCTTGACCCAAGGAATTGGTGGTTGCTTGAGCTGTGAATGCCACAGCACTCTACCGAGGGTGATAATGTGAGACTCTACCTCTGAAAAAAAAAAAAAAGAAAAGAAATATGCAAAGAGAGCACCATTAGTAAGAGCTAAGAAGTAGGTAAAATTCTAGTATTATGAACAGAAGATAAAAAAGCCTGGCTAGATGTGATGCTCATGCCTGTTATCTCAGCACTCTGGAGCTGAGGTGGGAGGATCGCTTGTGGCCAAAAGTTCAGTACCAACCTGGGAGGCCAGGAGCAGTGGCTCACCTCTGGAATCCTGGCACTCTGGGAGGGTGAAGCAGGTGGATTGCTTGAGCTCAGGAGTTCAAGACCAGCATGAGCAAGAGTTAGACTAACCCCATCTTTGCTAAAACTGGAAAACTAAGACAAGAAGATCACTTGAGCCCAGGAGTTTAAGGTTGCTGAGAGCTATAACTCCAAGGCACTCTATAGGGCGTGTGTGTGTGTGTGTGTGTGTGTGTGTTGAGATTCCATCTCAAAAAGTAGAAATAAAATAAAATAATAATAGCTGGACATTGAGGATAATGCCTGTATTCCCAGCTACTTGGGAGGCTGAGGCAAGAGGATTGCTTGAGTCCAGGAGTTTGAGGTTGCTGTGAATTGTGCTGACACCACGGCACTCAACACCAGGGCCACAAAGTCAGACCCTGTCTCAAAAACAAACAAAAAAAACCCAACCAGGCTTAGTGCCTGTGGCTCAAGCGGCTAAGGTGCCAGCCACATACACCTGAGCTGGCGGGTTCGAATCCAGCCCGGTCCCGCCAAACAATGACGGCTGCAACCAAAAAATAGCCAGGTGTTGTGGCAGGTGCCTGTAGTTCCAGCTACTTGGGAAGTGGAGGCGGGAGAATCACTTGAGCCCAGGAGTTGGAGATTGCTATGAGCTGTAATGTCACAGCACTCTATGCAGGGCAATAGCTTGAGGCTCTGTCTCAAAAAACAAAAACAAAAAAAAACAACCTGGGCAACACAGCAAGACCTTGTCTCTACAGAAAATAAGAAAAATTAGCTGGGTATGGTGGCATATGCCTGTAGTTGAAGCTACAAGAGGCTGAGGCAGTAGAATTGCTCGGGCCCAGGAGTTTTAGGTTATAGAGTGAATTATGATGGACCACTTTACTGCAGCCTGGGCAAGAGAGCAAGACCGTATCTCTTTCTAAAAAGGTGTTTAAAAGGTCAGGAATTTGGGTGGCACCTGTGGCTCTTAGAGTAAGGTGCCGGCCCCATATACCTAGGGTGGCTGGTTCAAACCTGGCCTCGCCGAACTGCAAAACAGAAAAATAGCTGGGCATTGTGATGGGCGCCTGTGGTCCCAGCTATTCAGGAGGCTGAGGTAAGAGAATCGCTTAAGCCCAGGAGTTGGAGATTGCTGTGAGCTGTGTGATGCCACTGCACTCTACTGAGGGTGATAAAGTGAGACTCTGTCTCTACCAAAAAAAAAAAAAAGGTCAGGAATTCTTTTCTTTTCTTTTTTTTTTTTTTTTTTTGTCACCCCAAGCTAGCATGCTATGGTATCTGTCTGCCTCACAGCAATCTCAAATTCCTGTGTTCAAGAAATCCTTTTGTTGGCTCTGCGCCTGTGGCTCAGAGGGCTAAGGCGCCGCCATGTAAACCTGAGCTGGCGGATTCGAATCCAGCCTGGGCCCGCCAAACAACAATGATGGCTGCAACCCAAACAAAAAAAAAAAATAGCCAGGCGTTGTGGCGGGCACCTGTAGTCCCAGCTACTTGGGCGGCAGAGGCAGGAGACTCACTTGAGCCCAGGAATTGGAGGTTGCTGTGAGCTGTAATGCCACGACACTCTACCCAGGGCGA
>CAUYON010020095.1:0-14272 GCA_963573935.1 Arctocebus calabarensis
ACATTAAATTGCTACCTTGGGCTAAGCAGAAGCTTTCCCAGGAAAGCACTGTGACTGGGCTCACTCCTTAAGTGGCTATCCACTTACTCAGTGTGCCAAAACCGGTCTCACCCTATGCCCCTGAGGGCTAAGGCTGCAAGGCATCTCAGTCCCCACCTTTAGGCTGCTCAGTCACTAGATTACTTGCTCCTGCCCAATGCCTGTTCTGTGACCCTGAGGGTGGAGCTTGCCAGGGCAGTTCTCCCACAATGGCTCCACACAGCCCACCACCAAACACTGGCAGCTTTGTCTGGCTTGGTGGCCCAGTCTGGGGCCCCAGACAACACTCAAAAACCCCTGCACTCCTGTCCAAGCTCTCCCAAGGCAGTTCAACCAAGTGCCAAGTCCAAAAGAAACCCAAACAGCTCATAGGCAAGGTCTTTCCAGCCTGGAGTCCCACTGTTGCCCCACCCACAGCCGCCGACAGAATCAGACCGAACTAATAAATGCAACCACTTGCCCAATCTCTGCCACTTTTGCCTTCCTCAGGGTTTCCAGAAGTCTCACGCTGTCTCCCTGTGTCCACAAAAGGAAGTTTCTGGGCAGATCCTACTTGCCAGACATGCCTGAAGTCCCCTCTCCCCAGTCTCACCGTGCCCAGCCACAAGGAAGCTGTTACTTGGCGGCCATCTTGCTCCCTAATTGCTCATCTATAAATATGTTGTTTTAGTTTGAGTTTCTCCAAAGACCAAGTCTTACACAAGCCATTAATGACAGGTAGTTTATTTGGATAAAGGTGTCTTTTGAATCTAGCTATTATTGAATCCCACTAGGAAACTCAGGGAGTCAGAGTGAGAACAGGAATTGGTGAGCAAGGGTAAAGTACCAGGGGTGTATATACAGTGTATACTCCATACACCAACCATTGGTGTGTTAGTAAAGGGTTAACAACTGCCTTTCTAGAAACACAGACACTATTATATTGTTACATTTGTGATACCTGCTCTATAAATATCCTCACTATGGATGATTGCAAACTACTGATTGACTTCAACTTATTTGCAAAATTTCTGAAATTTGAAGAATGGCTTCTTTTAAGCTGGGAGGAGCCAGCTCCAGTGCACCACTGGAGACCTGATCCCTAGTTATTGGTTGAGTTGTGGCTGAAGAATGTTAATTGAATAGGGTTACTAGAGATATAATTAGACAAAATTATGTAAAATATTTGATTCAAAGTAGGCACTGAACCAATGTTCACAATCAGATGTTATTATTAAAAAGAACGTATTTTATTACTTATTGTAGATTCCCTAATTTGAGTTTTTTCAAATGTTATTTTTAAAAAGAATGTATTTTATTATTTATTGTAGATTCCCTGTTTGAGTTTTCCAAATTCTTTAAAATGAAGTTGATCTGTAATTGTTTTGATGTAATATTGCCTTAATTGCTTTTTTTTTTTTTCTTTTTGAAACAGTCTCACTCTGGCACTCTGAGTAGAGTGCTCTGGTGTCGTAGCTCACAGAAACCTCAAGCTCTTGGGCTCAAACAATCATCTTGCCTCAGTTTTTCTATTTTTAGTAAGGACAGGGCCTTGCTATTGCTCAGGTTGTTCTCAAACTCCCGAGCTCAAGCAATCCACCTTCTTCTGTCTCCCAGAGTGCTAGGATTACAGGTGTGAGGCACAGCACCCAGCCTTGCCTTAATTGTTGATCATACTTTTCTCTTCTGTGATTTGAATTGAATTACACTGGTGGTGTTTCAAAAAGAAAGAAGAGAGAAAACTTGGTGTTTGCTCACCAGGCAAACTTTTCATCATTTCAAATCTAAGAACAGTACAAAGATGTTTGTTCCGTGGTATTCGTGAAAGGAGATAATGCCACCATTTTGGCAGACTGAGAAGGGATGATTTGGATGAAAACTAAACTATAAAGTACAAGAAAAATATGATTATCAAATATAAGAAAATAACTGAAAATGTTGAAAAATCAGATTAAAAAGTATTTTTAATTGATGACAGCCCATAAAGAATCCAGTGATAACACTGAATTGTGAAAATATTCATGATGATAAAAAGAAAGCCAAAGATGGAATCTCCAAAAAACAGGTAAAATAAGAGAAATGGTAAATACATATTAAATAGACAGATTATAAAATATAATGTTCATACCTAGTGGCAGTAGAACTTTGAAATGAGAATACAATAATGTGAGTTTTTCGGTTTTGTTTAGTTTTTTGCCTTTATTGATTTAAAAAAGACAATATTGGATTTTACATTTTAAAAAAGGACTTAATATAAAGATAATTTTGTAAAATATACATTGCTGGACTAAGAAAAATAGAAAGATTTCAGAAGAGTCAGATACACTGCTTTTTGACTCTCAATGATAGATTAATATTCTTGGCTTTTGGGAATGGATAGGTAAGTATTTTTGGTTGGCTACTTACCTACAAGACACATCAGAATCACCTGGAGAGTTCATTCTGCGCCTCCTCCTGGGGTGTGGCTTTATCAGGCTGGGATAGGCCCTGGAAATCTGCATTATACAAAATTTCTTCAGATAATTTTCAACTAAGTTTAGGAATACTCCACCATGCTAAAATATCAGTTATGTGAAGACAAATGAATATTGCAACTTAATTACTTAAGATACATTGTTCTAGGCTTGGAAGCTTCTAAGGCTATGAAACTCAGGGCGTTTGAAGTGCTTGTAATAAAGAGGCTTAGAACAATTTCGAGGTACTACAACTCTGAAACACAGATCTGTAAACAGCCGTGAGCTCCAAGTCGTGGTATGGTTGTAATTTTTGTTGTTCTGAGAGAATAAATTATCATTCATTATCTTTCTGTTCAGCTCCGTTCTGGTAGATGGATTAAAATAATAGATGGTTAGTGATAAAACAACTACATATCTAACCTGGATGAAACAGTAAGATAATTTTATGTAAATCTCTACATAGATAAGTAAATAGGTAGATCCTTATTTCCATTAGTGTTCAGAGGTTGGGATTAGATAATTTTATGTAAATCCCTACATAGATAGGTAAATAGGTAGAACTTATTTCCATTAGTGTTCAGAGGTTGGGATGCGAACGCGTGTTTAGTCTTTGGGGTGTGTCTGCCCCGGATTTTGGTTTCTGGGAGTGAAAGTGACAGCCATTGCTAGGGCACAACCACAGGAGAGTATGTCAGGGTCTGGGTGAGATCTCCAGCTTATGTCCATTTCTATGAGAATAAAAGGGATACTACCAATAACAAAACAAAGTAATTTTTATTACAGGACAAAGGAAAAGAAAATGAAATCCAAGTGAAATCCGTCATGAGTTATCAGTGTGTTAACACGGATTCGTGCACACAGGCCATTTGAGCTGTGATTGGTGCTCTCAGGATCCACTGAGACCTCCAAGTTCAAGTGGTCCTCTTGCTCACTATTGCCAGTGAGAATCAGAAGCAGCAAGTTCTTTGGGAGCCTAGCTGTTTTGTGCTCTTCTTAATAGTCATCTTCCTATAGTGAAATAGTTTGAATCATCTCTCCTCTGAAGCAGAACTTCCCACCTGTTTCTAAACCACCACCCTTCTGGCTGTCTCTGAGAAGCACCTGCTTGGCCTGTAAGCTTAACATGTGCTCTAAGTGCCTGCTTTGTTGACCTACTTTTTCTCTTATAGTGGCTTGTAGGTCTATTTATGAATATACCAATTTCTCTCTCCTTCTGGGAATGCGGTAGAATTGGACTTCATCACAGATATTGAATTACAACTAGTCATCTGACTTACCTTGTCCAAAGAAACATTGAACAGAAGCGTCGTGTGCCATTTCCATGTGGAAACTTTAAGAGACTGTGTGATTTACAATAGTCATTTTTCCCCTGCTTCAGAGACCTTAGAAGTAAGAAGTTTGTTGATATGAACCCTACATCAGCAACATCTTTGAATAAATATAAGGAGCAGATCCCTCTTACAAATTTGCATTAGACATGAAGCACTAGACCATTGAAAATTTGAGGTTGTTTATTGCTTATACCTTAGCCTCTTCTTCTTCTTTTTTTTTTTTGAGACAGAGCCTCAAGCTGTCACCCTGGATAGAGTGCCATGGCATCACAGCTCACAGCAACCTCCAGCTCCTGGGCTCAAGCGAGTCTTCTGCCTCCGTCTCCCAAGTAGCTGGGATTACAGGCACCCGCCACAACGCCTGGCCATTTTTTGGTTGCAGCTATCATCATTGTTGTTTGGTGGGCCCGGGCTGGATTTGAACCCGCCAGCTCAGGTGTACATGGCTGGCGCCTTAGCCTGTTGAGCCACAGGCGCCAAGCCACCTTATCCTCTTCTAATAGACTATATACTTAGAACTTGGCAATTTCGTACTGCATTTGACTGTTTCACCATCTGAAACTGGTGAATTATTCTCTAAGTTGATTTTCAAAAGACTGTTTTTATTGTAGAACACTGTCATTAAATAATCGAATGAAAGAAATTTTTAAAATAGATTTTTAAAAATTATAGTCTCTTTTTTGACTTTTAAAAAATTCACCATGCACATTTCCATGTCCAGTAATGTAAATAATATAATTGACACCTCCCTAGAATTATAAAATGCTAGTGAAAATAGTAATTAAACTGGGTGAGGTATCACATATCTATAGTCTTCGCCACTGGGGAAGTTGAGGTAAGTGGATCAATTGAGTCCAGGAGTTCTACTGGGTGACCTAGCAAGACAAACCTTGTGTCTAAACCAGAAAAGCAATTTAAATTATTTAAGACACTGCACAAAAGTTCAAAGGTGCCTTTTGCATCCTACTTTGTCTTAAAACTATATTTGCTTAAAGTTATATCACCTAACAATCAAACAGGGAAAAGTTATATAAATGTGAAATACATTTTTCACCATTTTAAAGGTATAAAAGTTTTTCTTATTAAATGAGCATTTGAGCCTGGTTATAAAGCAGGACAAAATAAAGGCATGGCTGTTGCCATGAGACCTATAAAATCAGTATAGAAGCTCAATTTTAATCATCTCAATTTTTTTGATCTTTTTATTTTTATTTTTTCATTTCACGTTTTTATTTGTCTTTGTAGCATCTTACCCAAGATTCAAGGAAGAGCTATCTTAGTAAAGTTGTAAATTAGAGAACGTTTGGCTTTTGCTGTCTCTGACTCATCTCTTTGCCCCTTGCCCTCCTCCCTGTCAACACTTCTTTTCTCTGAGATTTTCACACATACAAACGCTGTCCTGGATTCAGCTTCTAGGTCTAACCCAGTAATTTGCACCTTCACACAAATTCATGTTAGTAGTTTTCCTTTTCTCAGGAATCCAGGCATTTTAAATGTGTCAGTGATGACAGAGAGCCTATGTGCGTTATTGGGGGAGGGGAGGAAATGTCAGATATTAGATGGGAAAGAGGGATTTTAGGGAACGAGGGCTGCTTTCTAACATCCCTCAAATCACAGCCTGTGACAGAACTTTCAGCCAGCAGGTGTGGGCAGCCTGGCCTTGAGGTTTAGAGACAGCAAGAGAGGGAACCAGGACCTTCGTTTGCATAAATATTTTTATTTGCATTCAACTGTGTTTCAACTGACTTTGTAACCTTTTAGAAAACAGCATTTTCAGTTCTTTGCATCACACAGTAGCTCAGTGTGAAATTTATAGTAATTTAAAGAAAAACTCCCTCTGGCTTCACATAACTGAACATTTGATTAAAATTATAGAAAGTAAACTACAGGCAGCTCCTCCCAGTTCCGTTAGCTACACCTGCTTCAGAAGCCTTTAGAAGTCAGACAGAATTGAAATGTCATGCTCTGGGGGACACAGACACAACACAAAATTAAGTGATGATCATGATACGGTGTGGGCTACGTGGAAGCCCATTAGTGACTGGAGGAGCCTTCAGGAAACAGTAAAGGAAGGGCTTTGTGGATTTGCTTGCTTACATTAGTCCAATAATCTAGGCGCAGTAAAAGTGCAGGTAACACAAAGGTTTAAAATTAACTAATATATAGATGTTATCATTCAATTTAAAATTTATTTAAATGTTAATATAGCACACACATTTGAAAAAGTAAAAAGAGAAAAGTATTATATTAAGACCTTTATAAATTTTTAGAAAGCAAAATTATTTGGCTTAATTTCAAGTTTAAAAGCTAAGGCTTTTATTTATTTATTTATTTTTTATTGAGACAGAGCCTTACTTTGTCACCATTGGTAGAGTGCCATGGCATCATAGCTTACAGTAACCTCAAACTCTTGGGCTCAGGCATTTCTCTTGCCTCAGTCTCTCTAGTAGCTGGGACTACAGGCACCTGCCACAACGCCTCGCCATTTTTTTTTTTTTTTGGTTTAGCAGGCCCAGGCTGGGTTAGAACCCACCAGCCCCAGAGCACATGGCTGGTGCCCTAAACAGTGAGCTATGGATGCCTGACAAAGCTAAGGCTTTTAAAGTAAGTATAAGTTAGAAATATTGGGAATTAGACATATGTAAAATGATCTTGCTAAATTTTCAACAAATCTTTAAATATATAACTAACTTAATTTAGGTGAAAAACAAATATTTCCCAAGAGACATGTTGTAATATCATTTAAGCATCTAAACAAAACTTTTTTTGAAGTTAAACATATAGCATATTAAACTCATGAAAATAATAAAATGAAATATTCTTGGTAGTTTCCTATTTTCACAGAAAAATTACTAATATCATTTGGGACCAATGCCAGTGTTGATATCAATCATTATTGGTTTTAGCTCAGTAAGCAACAGGTAGACCATAAGCCACATTTACACTGTATTATTGATTACGTCTTCCTTTGTTATCATTAGTTAGCCAATCATCATTACTATAATAAAGTTAAGTGTTAAGAATAGTGTTATTGCCTATTGCTCAAAGTAATGATGGGTGTTATGTTTTATTTATTTTTTTATTTTGAATTAATGTTACAATGTTTGTGCTGTTAGGTCAGGTCCCCATTGTAATTGTGCCACGCACCCAGGGGGGAATGCCAAATACCCTTACATTGTGTCCATACACGATGGACATACAATAGCACAGGCTATTACGTTTTAAACATTCAAATTATTTAAATAATAGACTTAACAAATGTTTAACTCAGATTTTACTATTGAAATATTCTTCTTGAACAAATGGTTTATTTATTTTATTCAATATAACACGCTGTCCACAGAATCAAAATTCCTATACTTTGTCCGTGAGAGGGATTAGAAAGGTAGAACGTGAAAGTCTCCAGTGTAATATAGCAAAGATGTCTTAACGATGAGAAAGAATTCTGAAGACTTTTTATCTGGAGTTGTGGTACCATTTGTTGTAATTCACACATCTCATTAATTGCAGCAAGAGATACAATGTGAATAAAGATGTAAGCAATTATAGAAATGTTAGCAACTCATGGGTCAGCAAAAATACATTTTTATAGTTACATCAGAAAATGTTTCAAATACATGCTTTAATAAAAATACTCATACACATTCATGCTGGAATACATATGTTTAACTCACAGGACTTCTCAGTGATTTGTGCAAGGATTAGAATTGACCTGTGGGAGACGGCAGGTGCCTCTCCTGTTGCCACTCCTTAGAAAACAGTGGTGCTTGAATGATTAGGTGAAATTTCATTACCACTTTTAGTCCTCTAGGATTAAATGTTGGGACTCTTCTGTGATTTGCTAGGAAGAACTTTCAGCTAGAATTTTATAATACATTTCCAAATCTAGTTTCGTAGGTTAACTCAGGTGCAGGACATGAATAGGGAAATTAAAACTTCAGTCTACAAACCATTGAAGTAGACGGCAAATGTAGTAAACTAGGGTATGGTCTTTAAAGGAAAATATAGAAAATTAAGCCTAGCTATGTAAGATTACTGAACAAAAAAATCACAGAGGCTCAGAGACAGAAACACATAGAGGTTTTACTTCTGGCCCAAGCAGGTAGCACTGTGTTCATGTACTTGTCTGGGAACTGGAATTGAAAATCTAGGTTAAATAGGGTATGGCTCTCTGAGAACCTATAGAGAAAAGGACTGGAAAGCACAATAAAATTTGCAAAATACAGTCTAAAAGTTTTTGTTTTGGCTTCTTGGGGATCTTGAAAGGTGCAACTTTCTTTTCCATAGAACATTTACTTTAGAAAATCATTGCTTAGTTACTAGATGTAATAAATAATTGCCACTAAAATAAATCCCAAATTGGATCTATCACTTTGAGTTAAATTACATTCCACTTAGAATTTATAACTCTGTGTTATAAAGTGCTACTCTTATATGTTTATAAAATGGAGAGCCATTAAAATCTGGAAGATTTAAAGTGCTTATTAAGTTGTGACTTGGTTGATACTCTAATGAAGTTAACGAGCCCTTGGAATTTATTGGAGAAGGTTCTAAAATAAATTTTTGTAGACTTACTACTCCAAATCAGTGATCGTGTGTTAACACGCATTTTTTTGAATAGATATTAGGCAAATAAAATAAAGCTTCAGAATTGATAACTTCGTCATTTCCATAAGCTGTTTATCAGTGCTTCACTTACGTTTTGAATTTGACAATATTTCTACTTACCTTAGTTCAAAAACGACTCACTGTCATTAACTTTTTGTGGAAAGAAAACAAATGATGTGAATGTATTCCTACATGAGATTTTATCTAGCTGCAAGCATGTTTTCTTTCCTCAACTGGGGATTTTCAGGGAATATACCACTCACTCTCTTTCACTGGTTTAGGGCACTGTATTTGAAAGCTGGTGAGGGTAGTGCCTGTGGCTCAAGGAGTAGGGCGCTTGCCCTAAATACCAGGGGTGATGGGTTCAAACCTGGCCCCAGACAAAAACTGCAAAAAAAAAAAAAAAAAGCCAGTGAACTTTGTACCTTATTTATAAAATTATTATTCACATGTATGCCTAACTAAATTTCACTTGGAGTTGAAAATACGACACAAAATATATAAGCTGATAGAGACTCAGCCCATGTGGATGCTGCTTGATGGTGAAACACACGTGTCAACATCCACACACCAAGATTGAAAGTTGCACATTTCTCCTTCTTTGGCAAAGCCAACTAATTAGAAGAGCAGCCGACTACCTGGTTTTTTATTTGTATCGCGATGATTAGAGCCAATGAGAAGAATGCCGTGTTCCTAGCGTCCAAGATATTCATAAATATTTGGGTGAATTTACATATTTACATATTTCTACAAGGTAATGACAACAAAATCTTCTTGCAATTTCTTCCTTTACCCTAACTAGCATCCCACATACCTCCTGAGCCTGTCCTCCCTAAACCCGTAGTAAGCCTGTACTTCTGACTCTTTGCATTATAAGGTGTTTATAATATGGAGAGTCAAGATTTATTTCTGTTCGAAGTCCCTAGTGATTTTGTTTTTATGTCAAGCTGTTTTTAATCTCCTTTTAAAATGGTGTCATTTGGATTTTTTTTTGCTGATTTTTGTTAAAATGAACTTTTCTTTTGTTCTTTACCTCTTGGCTTTTATTTATTTTTATTTTGACCTACTTCTTTCTTTTTTTCACCCCTACATTTACTTTGACTTACCTATTGTAAGAGGGGGTAAAAAGCATAACAGGGTTTATGTCTTTTCTAAACATTATTGTTTTTTTCTTTTTTTACTTAACTCTCCATTTTCATGGAATTATCAACTTTACACTTCCTTACAAACTTTTCTGAGTAATTCTTCCCCTGTCATGCTGTATTACTTATTAATGGCTACATATCAAACTTCCCCTAGAGCTAGCTTCTTACAACAATAATGCATATGTATCATTTCACATGGTTTCTGTGGACCAGGAACTTAGAAACAGCTTCTCCGGATGGTTCTGATTGGGGCTCTCTCATAAGTTCGAGGCCAAATGTGGGCAAAGGGTTGACTGAGGTTGGAGGAGCCACTGCCGAGATAGCTCACTCGGCTTCTTGACAAATTGGTGCTGGTTCTTGGAAGGAGGCTCTAGCTCCTCAATATGAATTCTTCTTCAGAGAGCTGTTTGAACTCCTCGCCATATAGCAGCTCATTTCCAACAGAGTAAGTTATCCAGGAGAGAGGAAGATGTCTTTTACGACCTAGCCTCACAAGTCATGCTATAGTTTACCAAGTTCAGTCCTAGTGCAAGTAGGAGAGAACCAATATCATTAGTCAGGAATCATTGAGAGAGATCGTCAAGACAAGTCACCACAAATATGTATAAGATATGATCTCTTATCTCAGTTCTGTTCATCCAAGGTTTCTCAGTTGGATAATTTTTATTAAACATCCACCTTCCCTTTACATCTCTTTTAAACTTTTATCTCCCTATAAAAATAAGTCTACCTTTGCATTTTATTATAACTAGGAAACCTTTAGTATCAGATTCACAGAATTATGATTGATCCAAATCCAGTTTTTTTATAGACAAAGAAATTTCCACTTCACATGATCTCCTTTTAGCACAATTCATTACCTTTTCTTATCAGCATCAATATCAACTTGTTCTAACATGAGAGGCATTCGATTAAAAAGTGAATGAATGCTGACATGTAATATTTTGTATGTGTTATTGGTCAAGGGACTAGCATAGTGCCTGGGACTAGTACTTGGCAACTTAATGTTACAATCTGACTTCTCCTTTTTCATTTCAAGACAATTTTTGATAGTCTATTTATTCCAGCAAGTCCATCCAACAATCTAAAGTTCTTCATTGTGGACATGAAAACTATCAGTGAAGCAGACTTTGGGCAAGAAGATGGTCTAACTAACTGAAAAAGAGCTAAGTTTGGAGTGTATTTGCAAACTGTGTGACTTGCGTCAACTATTAACCTTTCTGAGACTCAGTTTGCTCCTAAAAAACAAAAAAGGGGATAATATTATCTATCATTAGACTTGTACTTAGGGTTAAATGAATAGCTCCTCACATATAGGAATAGATATTCCTGTTTTTTGAAAGAACAGCTACTTCTCCCTATCACATCTCTTCCTTTATGGCAAATCTACCAGGAAATATAACTCCCCCTCCCATGGCCAAATGTGTTTGAATCTTTGTCATCCTCTCCATTTGTCACGATGGTTCTGATCTGAGATGTTCGCTTTCAAGTGAGATTGATTCTGTCTTGGTCTGTGTTTGGCCAGAAATTAAAGAAACTATTTTAAATAAGAAAACTATTTTACATTTCTCAGACATTAGGTTTCATTAATGCTTACTTGTACAACAAATGATGTATTATCACTCGTAGGAGTTTAGGGACTCAAATGATCTCAGCACAAGTACAGAGGCTAATCATCTTATGAGGTCAGACAATCAAGTTCGTGAATTCATTCTAGAAAAAGTGATATGTACCTCATCGCTGGATATCATTCTAGCATCTTTGAGGTGCTTTGCTATCTGGTGACCGTAGCAATATTTAGCAATGAGGTACGCAGCAATTCTTCTAGGATGAGTTCACAAACTTAATTGTCAGACCTGATGTGATGACAGCTATGGCCATTCCAGAAAAAGAATTCCAAAATTGCCTGTGGGGGTGGACTAGATGCTGCCATCAGTGCACGGCTTCCCGAGGGGTATACCTAGGAGGTGACCCTAGTGTATTCAGCAGCTAGGGCTGTGCTACTTTTTCTAGGAGGCATTCATGAACTTCATTGTCTGACTTCACAGATGTTGGGAGATGTTGGTTAAGCATTATATATTCCAGCTTGTCACCTAGGTAAGGGCCCACAAAAGGCCATATTTGGAATAATCTGAAGGAAAAGTATATGACTCAGAGAGATCCCATGGGATCGCCACACACAGACAATGAACCACAACCATGGGTTCATGTTCTGTGTTTATAATCCTGCCTTCAGGGAATTTTGTAGAACAATTTGTTTTCAGTCTTGTGGTTTTTCAACTTTGTCATGTTATCCATCTATTGATTAGATTTTTCATGAATAGTTTGTGTTGAAGAGGAAATTATTAGAAAAAAAATTGAGGGAAAGATTATGTCAATAAAAGCCTGTCTTAGAAAAACCACTTTACATATTAAACTTAATAAGTTATTTCAAAAGTTACCTTCAGCTAAAGTTAAGACTTAAAAAAGAAAGAAGAAAATGAATTGCTTATTTATTCTTAAAAATGTTATTGTCAGCAGTGTGTGATCTGAAACTGAATTTATCCTGGAAGAGGTTCATGGCAGGAGAACACCTGAGTATAAGAATAGCTTCTGCAGCTTTACCATGGAGAATATTTCCCAAGCATTGGATTCTTCTAGTTCTTAGGTTTTGGCCTCAAAATGATGATTTGCTAACAGAAGAAAGCTGTTTTTTTCTTGGAATGCTTTGGCACAGTTAGGAACATAATGGGTTCTATACTTTCCCTTAAGGATTTAAAAAAAAAAAAAATCTAAAGATCAATGGTAGAATAAAATTTTGCAATGCTTTGAAAATTCAAAGGATTTGAATGAACTAGGATGATCAAGAAAAAGCTGGTCTCAGAGCCTGCCCAGGATCTGAAGGTGGACTTGTATATTTCTTGAATTTTTTTTTATTTATTATTTTTTTAAATAATTTTATTGAATCATAATTGTGTACATTGGTGCAATCATAGGGCACAATGTGCTTCA
This sequence comes from Arctocebus calabarensis, assembly GCA_963573935.1. Taxonomy (NCBI): domain Eukaryota; kingdom Metazoa; phylum Chordata; class Mammalia; order Primates; family Lorisidae; genus Arctocebus; species Arctocebus calabarensis. The sequence continues at coordinate 12,550 of CAUYON010020095.1, forward strand.
TATACAATCAGAAATATTTTGATCGTATTGTTACAGATAGCCTTCATGGCATTTTCTTGATCACTATATAAAGACATTGATACTCTACCTTTAATAAGTTTCACCAGAATCTTGCTAAGATGCACCATAGGTGTGATCCCACTAATTGCCCTCCCTCCACCCATCCTCCCCCTCCCCTCCCCTCCCTTTCCCTTTTCTTTGTATTCTTGTGCTATAATTGGGTTTTAGCCTTCATATGAAAGCTATGAATTAGCTTCATATTAGGGCTGAGTACATTGGATACTTTTTCTTCCATTCCTGAGATACTTTGCTAAGAAGAATATGTTCCAGCTCCATCCATGTAAACACAAAAGAGGTAAAGTCTCCATCTTTCTTTAAGGCTGCATAGTATTCCATGGCATACATGTACCACAATTATTAATCCATTCGTGGGTTGATGGGCATTTGGGCTTCTTCCACAACTTAGCAATTATGAATTGGGCTGCAATAAACATTCTGGTACAAATATCTTAATTATGATGTAATTTTTGGTCTTCAGGATATATATATAATTCCAGTAAAGGAATTATAGGATCGAATGGCAGATCTATTTTTAGATCTTTAAGTATTCTCCAAATATCTTTCCAAAAGGAATATATTAGTTTGCAACAGTGGAGAAGTGTTCCTCTTTCTCCACGTCCACGCCAACATCTCTGGTTTTAGGATTTTGTTATGTGGACTAATCTTACTGGAGTTAGATGATATCTCAAAGTAGTTTTGACTTGCGTTTCTCTGATCATTAAGGATGGTGAGCATTTTTTCATGTGTCTGTTAGCTGTGTGCCTGTCTTCTTTAGAGAAGTTTCTCTTCAAGTCCTTTTCCCACCCTAAGATGGGATCACTTGCCCTTTTGTTGCCAATACGCTTGAGTTCTCTGTGTATTCTGGTTATTAAACCTTTGTCTTAGGCATAACCTGCAAATATTTTCTCCCATTCTGAGGGATGTCTGCCTGCTACACTTACTGTGTTCTTAGTAGTGCAGAAGCTTTTTAGTTTGATCAAGCCCCAGTAGTGTATTTTTGATACTGCTTCAATTGCCTGGGGAGTCCTCTTCATAAAAAATTCACCCAGGCCAATTCCCTCAAGAGTTATCCCTGCACTTCCTTCTAATATTTTTATAGTTTCATGTCTTAAGTTTAAATCTTTGATCCAGTGAGAGTCTATCTTGGTTAACGGTGAAAAGTATGGGTCCAGTTTCAGTCTTCTACAGGTCGCCAGCCAGTTCACCCAGCACCATTTGTTAAATAGGGAATCTTTACCCCACTGAATGTTCTTAATTGGCTTGTCAAAGATCAAATAGCAGTAAGTAGCTGGGGTTCATCTCTTGGCTCTCTATTCTGTTCCATACATCTATCTCTCTGTTTTTGTGCAGGTACCATGCTGTTTTGATCACTATCGATTTATAGTTCAATCTCAGGTCTGGTAGCGTGATTCCTCCTGCTCTGTTTTTATTTCTAAGTAATGTCTTGGCTATTCGAGGTTTTTTCTGATTCCATATAAAACGAAGTATTATTTTTTCGAGGTCTTTAAAATATGACAATGGCACTTTAATAGGAATTGCATTAAAACTGTATATTGCTTTGGGCAATATGGACATTTTAACAATGTTGATTCTTCCCAGCCACAAGCATGGTATATTTTTCCATTTGTTGACATTTTCAGCTGTTTCTTTTCTTAGAGTTTCA
>CAUYON010020096.1:0-55195 GCA_963573935.1 Arctocebus calabarensis
TGAGACAGAGCCTTAAGCTGTCACCCTGGATAGAGTGCCATGGCATCACAGCTCACAGCAACCTCCAATTCCTGGGCTCAAGCGAGTCTCCTGCCTCTGCCTCCCAAATAGCTGGGACTACAGGCGCCCGCCACAACGCCCGGCCATTTTTTGGTTGCAGTCGTCATTGTTGTTTGGCGGGCTGGGCTGGATTCGAACCCACCAGCTCAGGTGTACGTGGCTGGTGCCTTAGCCCATTGAGCCACAGGCACCAAGCCCATTCTTTTCTTTTTGATTTGTAGGAGTTCCTTTATGTATTCTGGATAAAAATCGTCTGCTTGAAGGCTATCTGTAACAGTACGATCAAAACATTTCTGAATGTATATGAATCGTGCCCTATGATTGCACCAATGTACAGAATTATGATTCAATAAAATTATAAAAAAAAAAAAAGAATCGTCTGCTGGCCATAAGTATTACAGAATCTCCTCTCTCTGTGATTTGTCTAAGTGGCCAATTAGCAGTGTCTTTTCAGGAAAAGTGGTTCTTAATTTTAATACAGTCATATTTAACCAATATTTTAACCAGTTTTTCCTTTTGCATTTTTTGTTTACCTTTTTTGCTCTAGCTTGGGGCCATAATGACTTCTAGGTACTTTACTATTTTACAATGAGAGTCACAAGCCACTTGTTACTGAGTTCTGTATATGGTACAAAGGTTAGAACTAGAATTGGTCCCATATGCAGTGTCCTGTCCCAACTCCTTTACTGAAAAGACCATCTAGTCCTTGCTATTTGGTAGTCTGACCTTTCTTGTCAACTAAATGTCCAAAGACAGGGGTTCTCTTTGACTCCACTGCTTCATTTCTATATGCTTGTTCCAGTATCAACCTGTCTCCATGATTGCAGGTTTATAAATAAAGAGTTATGATATTCAGTAGAATAATATCCTTACCCTAGAGATTAACCTAGTTTTTCCTGGCCTTTGCATTTCTACAAATAGTATGTGATCACCTTGTGATGCTCACTAGCATACCGAATCTATGGATCTATTTGGGGAGAAGTAAAGTATTCATAATATTGAATCTTCCAGTTGATGAACATGTATATATCTTCCTACTCATTTCTTTTTAAATTTCTCTCAGTGTTTTAGTTTTTGGTATAGAGGTCTCACTTATTTGGTCAGATTCTTAGTGTTTAATGTTTTTGTGTTAATATAAATGGAATTTTTAAACATTTCTCATCTTCTTATTTTTGCTGATATACAGAATGATAATTACATTGCATATCTAGCTACCTTACTAATTTGCTTATTAATTCTAATAATTTGTCTGTAAACTTAAATTTCAATGTATAGAATCACTTTGATAGTTTTATTTCTTCCTTTCCAATCCTTATCGCTTTTTAAAAAATAACTATGTATTTAAATGCTATTAAGTAAAGGTATAAAAACACAAAATTACACTTACTAACAGGCTACAATAATTTTTACTTCAAAATGGGAAAGGTTTTAGCAAATGTATACCTTAGAAAGAACTATAATTTAGACCAATAATTTTACAGGTAGAGCTTCTGAGTCAAAGTCAGTTATCTTGGTCTGTTCATATTTTTTAATAAAAAGTAGTAATGTTAAAAATGAACATGAGCTTTTATGTAACACTAATATGGAATTACATTGCGAGATCAAGAGCAGTCATTCGACTCTGAGTGTCTGTTATGGGGCACGCATTACATATTTATTTCCATGTACAGAGTATTACTATTGGAATAGGTAACAGCAGAATGCCTACTTCAACTTGGTTCCAACTCAAAGAAGCAAACATTTGCTTTGGAAAGAAAACCTTGTTTCAAGATGAATGGCATTTTCTTCAAATATAAAATAAAGCTATTATGCCACCACTGTGATACTTCTTGTACATGTATATTTACAAAAAGTGGCCAGAGCACTGGCTCCTGAATTTGGCGGCAGATTGGAATTGCTAGAGGGCTCAAAGAAGCATTATGCCGGGTACTTTCCCCAGAAATCCAGACTTAACCATATGAGGCAGAGTTTGGGAGTCTTTGATCCTATTGCTTTCCTTTCATTCTTTTCCTTTTCTTTCCTTCTGTCCTCTGTCCCTCCCTCCCTATGCCCTCCCTTCCTCCTTTTCCCACACTGAACTACCTAGAATACTGAATAGGACTGGCAATAATGGGCATTCGTATCCTGCTCCCTATCTCAAAAAGAAAGCATTCAACATTTCACCATCAAGAAAATTTGCTTTTGGTTTTAAAAACTACAATTCTCCATCTATTGAGATGATCATAAGCTTCTTTAGTCTGTGAATGTGGTAAATTTATTCAAATTAAGTTAAGCCAACCTTGAGTTCCAAAATCAATGCAACTAAGTCACCTGTCATACCCTTTTCATATGTCACTGGATTCAATCTGCTACTGTTTTTGTTTAGAATTTTTGCACATGTTGACTAGAGGAACTGACCGTACCTTATAAAGTGCTCAGTCAGGTTTTGGTGTCAAAGTTATGCTAGTTTCATAAAACAAGCTTCTTTGTTTTCTAGAAGAGTTGGGTTAGATTAGAATTATTTCTTCCTTAGACGTCTATGGTATAGCATCAGGCTGAAGTTTTCTTTGGAGGGTTTTTATTCTTCTCCTTAAACACATCTGTGTGTGTGAGGGAAGCAAATGGGACCAAACTTACATGTTTGATTTCTTTTCCATCATCTTCTGAGATGTGTCTGTTATCCTCTATTTTTCTTAATTCGGGCAGTTCTCCTCTACTTACTCTCAACAATTTTGTTTTTCCCCTTTCTGAACAATTATTACCTCTCTTTTCTCAACATTTCGGTGAGTCCAACTTGCAGCATATATCCGCACCCCCTGCTAGGGAGCAGCACTTTGAATTTCCTCCAGATAACGACAGTCCCCTACTTCAACTCCAGGACTGTACCTGTAATTTGGGCACAAGTTGGCATGCGCTCCAGCCACTGGCCACAGGACTGCTTCAGAGATAGACATGTGTCCTCATTCTGCATAAGGGGAGTCCGACGTCTGAAATCTTTTGAAAATAGTCTCTTTGTTTTCTGCCTGCACTTGATCCTGAAAGACTATACACTGAGCTGGTCTAGCAATACCCACAAAGGGTAAGCGAAGTGTGAGAAGTTTCCAGTTACTGATTCAACTTAGTAATGTTTGTAGCATTTTTCAGATTTTTAATTTCTTCTTAAGTTTGGTAAGTTTTTTGTCTCTAGGACATTAGCCATGTAAATATTCAAATTCTTATGTTTGTGTTAACACTTGTAAGATTGTAGCAATGTCCTTTTTTATTCCTAGTATCAATGACTTATGTTTCTCTTTCTCTTGTCTGTCTCAACAGGGGCTCATCAATGTTATTAGTCTTTTCAAAGAACCACAGTTAAACTCTGTTGATATTCCATTGTATATTTGTTGTTTAATATTCCATTAATTTATGCTCTCATCTATTTTACATCCTCCCTTATTTGCCTTCCAATTTTCTCTTTTTCTCCTAACTTTTTACAGTGGATACTTGCATGATTGATTATTAGACTTTTCTCCTGTCTAATATAAGCATTTATAGACTACAAAGTATCTGTTAAATATGGTGTTAACTACATCTCATTAAGTTGTGATATATTTTTATTAGTATGGTTTTCATATTATCATTCAGAATGTTTTATTAATTTCCATTATGATTTCTTCTTTGCTTCATGAGATATTTACAAATGCATTTTTTAACTGTCAAATGTGACAATTTTCTAGGTATCTTCTTGTTACTGAGTCCTGGCTTACTTCCCAACTTTAATTAGAGAACATGTATTGAATGATTTTAATCCTTTGAAACTTGTTCAGATTTGTTTTGTGGTCTGCATACAGTTAAATTTTTAAATACTCTATGCGTGCTCGATAAAACTGTATATTCTTCAGCTTTTGAGTAGAATGTTCTACATATACCATATGATGCTAATTCTGTAGTTGAAATCTCTATTGCTCTGTCTTCCTATTTCAAGAGTTAAAATCTCTCACAATGATTGAAAATTTCTCTGTTTCTTTAGTTCTGATAATTTTTGTTTTATGTATTTTGAGGCTATATTAAACACATGTAAACATGAAATTATATCTTCTTAGTGAGCTGAATCTTTCATCTTTATGTTTTTGCCTTGAAGTCTACTTCGTCTGATATAAAAATACCTAAGCTACTTTTCTTTAGGTTAGTATTTATTCGTGTGCTTTCTCTATTTTTTACTTCTAACCTTTTATATTCTTATATCTTAGTTTATTACTTGTTTGTTCTGTCGAGTTTTCTTTTCACTTTTGACAATCTTTGAGATTTAGTTCATTTGCATTTAATTACGGATCTATTTTGGTTAAAACTACACATCTTATTAAGAAATGCTATGTATTCTCCATGTTCAATTATTGCTTTTCCTCTCTTTCCTTGCCTTGATTTACTTTTCATAATTCCTTCCCCATCTTGCCCCTCTACCATGTGTGGCAGTTACCTACTATTTTATGATTCTCATGGGGTTATTCTAGAAAATACAATATGCATTGTTGATTTGAACAATCGGCTCAGGTAACACAGGAACCACAGAGACCTTTAAATGCATTTCTCTCCTCTTGGAAAATGTACCCTATTTTAATGTACTTTGACATGTCAAATATATTTTAAACCTCAAATGGTATTACCTTTTCATATAGTCAGTGTTCATTTACATCTACCCATATATTTATAAATCCTTTTTTTGGGGGGGGGCAGTTTTTGGCCAGGGCTGGGTTTGAACCAGCCACCTCCAGCATGTGGGGCTGGCACCCTAATCCTTTGAGCCACAGGCGCCACCCAATCCATTATTTTTTATTGACCTTCCACTGGGGTCATTGTTCTTCTGTGTAAAAATATTCACTTCAGTTATTTCTTCAGTTGAGATGTGCACGTGATGAATCCTTTTGCCTTTATTTCATCTTCATTCTTCTAGGATCCTGTCACTGGGATTCAAGGCTGGTGCTGATTTTCCTTAGCGCTTTGAGGACAGTCATATTCCTTGTCCATTGGCATGCATTGTCTGTGCCAAGCCAGGAGCTTCCAAACCTTTAACAGAGCTCCTCTAAAGGGCCTGTTGTCTCTAGCATCCTTTAAATTTTCTTTGTGCCTTTGGTTTTAGTACTTTAATTACAATATAACTAAGTGTACATTTGGGTTTTTTTATTTTTATTTTATTTTATTTTTGAGACAGAGCCTCAAGCTGTCACCCTGGATAGAGTGCCATGGCATCACAGTTCACAGCAACCTCCAATTCCTGGGCTCAAGCGAGTCTCCTGCCTCTGCCTCCCAAGTAGCTGGGACTACAGGCGTCTGCCACAACACCCGGCCATTTTTTGGTTGCAGCCGTCATTGTTGTTTAGTTTGGCGGGCTGGATTCGAACCCACCAGCTCAGGTGTACATGGCTGACGCCTTAGCCCGCTGAGCCACAGGCGCGAGCCATTTGGGTTCTTTTAAACTTTCAGAGCTTGGAAGCTCTCAAAAGCCTGTCAGTTCTCTGAATTGCCTCTTCAAACATGCTTTTGCCTCACTCTCTTGCTTTCTGGGACGCCAATGGTATTATGTGTTTCACTACCTCACTGTAACCCCTATAGTTCTTAGCTCCTCTTTTCATTCTATCATATTCATCATCCTTATTTTACTTCAAATAGTTTCTTTTGAGCTCCCTTTTAGTTTGCAATTTCTCTCTCCGGTAGTGTACAAATCATCCATTAAATTTAACTACTGTGTTTTTCAGTTCTACCACTTCCTTTTAGCTCTTTTTGGTGGTGGTAGGGGAATGTGGTTTCTAAAGCTTTAGGAAAATATTCGATCTACTCATTTCTCTTAGCACAGTAAGCAACCACAGTTATCTGTCTGATAACCCTACCCGGTGGAACCTCTGAGCGTCTGCTTTCTTTTGTCACAGTTCAGTCTGTAATAGCTTTATCAAGGTGTAACTGTTGCAATAAACTGCACCTATTTCAAGTATACTTTCATAAATTTTGCCACAGATGTGTAAGGAAAACCCAGATCACAACCAGTTTAATGAACACAGCCAGCTTCTCCTGGATGTTTCCTCTTGAACCTTGGCTCTCTCTTTCCTCCCTCTCCTGTGACACCCTTGTTCCCAGGCAACTACTACTCCATTTTCTTTTCTTTTCTTTTTTTTTTTTAGAGACAGAGTCTCACTTTGTCGCCCTCAGTAGAGTACTATGGCATCACAGCTCACAGCAACCTCCAGCTCTTGGGTTGAGGCAAGCCTCTTGCTTCAGCCTCCAGAGTACTTGGGACTACAGGTGCCCGCCCCAACACCCGGCTATTTTTGTTGTTGTTATAGTTTGGCCGGGATTTGAATCCGCCACCTCAGTGTATGGGGCCGGCGCCCTACTCACTGAGCCACCGGCGCTGCCCTACTGATCCATTTTCAATGACAAGTTTACATTTTCTTGTATTTTATGTAAGTATAATAAGTATACATTTTTTTCTTTTATGAATCATATTTTTGGTGTCATGTCTAAGAACTCACATGTCTAAGGGATTCTCTCCATTGTTTTCATCTACAAGTTATATATAGTTTTGTGTTTTACATTTGACCCACCTTGGATTAATTTTTATATAAGATATGAGGCTTAGGGTAAAGATCCATTTATTGCATAAAGATGATCAACTGTTCCAACACCATTCACTGAAAAGATTATCCTTTCTTCATTAAATTATTTTTGCATTTTTGTCAAAAATAAAATCAAATGGTTATGCTTGTGTGGGTCTCTTCCTGGGTTCTCCATTCTGTTCCATGTATCGATGCTACTCCCTTTGCCAATACTATACTGTTTGGATTAATGTAACTTTATAGCAAGTCTTAATATTAGGTAATGTGATCCCTTTAATTTAATTCTCCTTTTTCATATCTATTTTAACTCCTTTCTCCCTTCCCTCTCCCCTTCTTTCTTTCTCTTCCTCCCTCCCTTTATCTTTTTCTAGAGCAGCAGTTCTCAACCTGTGGGTCGCGACCCCTTTGTAACAATGAGACTACATAGCGGCATTAGGAAGGTTGAGAACCACTGTTCTAGAGACAAAGTCTCACTCTCTCACCCAGATTGGGGTGCAGTGGCACAATCAAAACTCACTACAACCTCAAGCTTGTGGGTTCATGTAATTATCTTGCCCCAGCCTCCTGAGTCGCTGGGGACACAGGTGCATACCACAGCACCCAGCTAATGTTTCAATTTTGATTTATTATTATTATTATAGAAATGGGGTCTCGTTACATCGCCCAGTCTGATCTCAACTTAAGCTCAAGCAATCTTTGTTCCTTAGCCTTCCGAAGTACTAGGATTACAGGCATGAGCCACCATATACCACCATACCTGAGTTATGTAAAGCTATTTCTATTTTCTTCATCCCTTCACGTGAGTCTTAGAATCAGCTTGTTTCTATCTATTAAAATATCTTGCTTTAATTTTTATTGGTATGGCATTAAATTTATAGACTAATTTGGGGAGAACTGACACATTTGCTATGCTGAGTCCTCCAATCCACAAATATAGTATGTTCATTTATTTAGGTTATCTTTGATTCATTTCATCAGTACTTTGCAGTTTTTAGTATAGAGATCCTATATAGTTTTGTTAAATTTGTGTATGTATGTGATATGTATATTTTCTCAGAACTACTGTAAATGGTATTGTTTTCAAATTTGTGGTTTTCAAATTGTTCATTTCCAGCATACAGAAATATAGTTACTTTTATATGACCACATATCCTGTGATCTTGCTGAACTCACTTATTAGTTTAAGACCCATGTGATTGTCTACATATAAAATCGTATTATTTGTAAATAGGGATAGTTTTATTTATTCCTTTTTAATCAGCATGTCTTTTATTTCTGTTTCTTGCCTATCTTAAAGCCTGGCTAAAACTCCAGTACAATACTAAATAAAAATGGTGAAAATCAATATCCTTGCCTTGTTCTCAATCTTAGGGAGAACACATTTGGTCTTTCTCCATGAAACATGATAAGTTAGCTACAGATTTGTTTTTGATAACTTTTTTTTTTTTTTTTGTAGAGGCAGAGTCTCACTTTATCGCCCTTGGTAGAGTGCCATGGCGTCACACAGCTCACAGCAACCTCCAACTCCTAGGCTTAGGCGATTCTCTTGCCTCAGCCTCCCGAGGAGCTGGGTGCCCACCACTTCACCCAGCTATTTTTGTTTTGCAGTTTGGCCGAGGCTGGGTTTGAACCCGCCACCTTCGGTATATGGGGACGGCACCCTACTCCTTGAGCCACAGGCTCCACCCTGTTTTTGATAACTTTTATCAGAACAAAAAAGTTTCCTTCTTTTGCTACTATAGTAGTAATTTTTCTTTTTTTAAAGAAAAGGTCTCACTATATTAAACAGGCTGGAGGGGTACACTGGTTACCCATAGCTAAAATTATAGCATACTCTAGCCTTGAACTCCTGGCCTCAAGCAATCTTCTTGCCTCCACCTCCCAGCCTCCCAACTAACTAGAACTACAGATGTGCACCACTGGGTCCAACTAGTTTGCTGAGAATTGTTTTATCACGAATGGTTGTTGTATTTGGTAGAATGCTTTTGCTACATCAACTGATAAGATCATGTGTTTTTTTTCCTTTATTGGACTATTAATATGGTGGATTTACTGACTCTTGAATATTGCCCTCTCAAGAATAGACATTTTCTCACAGTGTATTGTTCTTTTCATGTATTTCTGAATTTGACGTGCTAATATTTTATTAAGAATATTTTCCCTCTATGTTTATAAGAAATATTAGTATACAATTCTCTCTTTTGGTACTGTCTTTGGTATCAGCATAAAATCAGGGTAATGTTGGCCTCATAAAATAATCGGGAAGTGTTCTTTCCTATTCTATTTTTTGGAAGAGAATGTGTAGAACTGGTGTTATATCATTTTTAAATGTTTGGTAGAGTTTACCCGTGAAACCGTCTTGAGAAATTCTTTTGGGAGTGGGTGGATTTTTACAAGTTCATTCTTTTAAATAGGTATAGGACTATTCAGGTTATCTATTCCATCTTGGATGAATTTTAGAAATTTGTAGCTTTTGAGGAATTAGTTCCTTTCACCTAAGTTGTCTAATTCAGTCTTCAGTCTTGTTCACAGCATTCCAACATTAACCTTTTATCATTTATCTACAGTGATATATGTGCAACTATGCTACTCCTGATATTGTCATTGTATGTGTTTTTTTCTTTGTCAGTATTCCTAGAAGTTTATCATTTTTTATTCTTTTTCACAAACATAGTTTTTGGTTTCATTGGTTTTGCCTATTATTATTTATTATTTTGTATTAAATGTCATTGATTTCTTTATTTTCTTTGATTGCTTTTGATTTATTTTGCTGTATTTTTTCTTGTTTCTTAAGTTGGAAAGCTGTGTTAATGACTGTACACCTCTTTTTTCATCTAAACATTTAGGGCTATACATTTCTAAGTACACCATTTTAAGTTACATACCACAAATTTTAAGGCATTGTATTTTCATTCTTGTTCATTTGAAAATGTTTTCTAGTTTCCCTTTACTTTTTATTTCACCTATAGATTGTTTAGAAGCGTTAATTTTTAATTACATCAGAAAGCATATTTGGTATAATGATAATTCTTTTAAATTTGTTAAGTGTTCTTTTTTTTTTTTGAGACAGAGCCTCAAGCTGTTGCCCTGAGTTGAGTGCTGTGACATCACAGCTCACAGCAACCTCTAACTCCTAGGCTCAAGCGAGTCTCCTGCCTCTGCCTCCCAAGTAGCTGGGACTACAGGCGCCCGCCACAACGCCCAGCCATTTTTTGGTTGCAGCCGTCATTGTTATTTGGCGGGCCTGGGCTGGATTCAAACCTGCCAGCTTATAATTTAAGATGTGGTAATTTGTTCTGTAAGTACTTAAACATGTGTATTGTGTTAAGTGTTTTATAAATCTCCACTGGGTTGAGACTTCGATAGAGTTCAACTTCTTGCTCTGTCTGTCCTGCTTCATTCTTCTACTCTCCCTGGTTCTCCTCTAGACAGCACAGCCCAATAAATACACTTCCTGCATGTATATTTCTATCACAGAGTCTGCATCCCAGGAAACCTACACTGCATTGTTACCACTGTATGTTATTAAATGTATATAATATTTTGCATGGAAAATATATTTAATTATCCTTGTGCTTGGACATAAAAATTAACTCAGGTAATAAAATTTGTCATTTGTTTCAATAAAAAAAAAAATGTAATTAATTGAATCTGGTCCTAGAGGAGCATTTAGTCTTGTAAAGGCACCCCAGGCTGTATCATGTTATGTGTCATTCCAGCTCTAGTCCTTGAATAAGAGGATAAGTTTTTTTCAATAAATAAAGAATTCAAGTAATGTTGAAACAAACAAAAACAAAAATCTCTATTAGGTCGAGATGGTTCATAGTGTTGTTCAGATCTTTTGATTTTCTGTCTACTAGTTTTATCTATTACCGTAGTTGTGGACTCATTTATTTCTGCTTTCAGTTCTATTAGTCTCGAAGCTCTGTTGTTGGGTTCATACACATTTAGGGCTGTTATATCTATTTGAAAAATTAACCCTTTTATAATTAATTCTGGTAATTTTCTTTGCTCTTAAGTCTGTGTCTGAAATTAAAATAGCCACACCAGCATTCTTTTGATTTGTGTTTGCATGTTCTAGCTTTTATTATATTTTGTCTTTTAACCTTCAAGTATCATTATATGTAAAGTTTCTAGTAGACAACTTAAGTTGTTGTTGTTGTCCACTCTCATAATCTGTGTCTCTTAAATGATATGTTAAGACTGTTACATTTAATTTGATTATTGGTCTATTTAGCTCAAGGTCTACCATTTCACTGTTTGTTTTAATTTGCTATTGTTCATTTAATTTGCTAATTTGCTGTTCTTTCAACACTTTTAAATATGTCTTTTATACCCCCTCAGTTTTTTTAGTTGTCTTTTAAAACTTTTGTTTCTCCTTTCTTGTCTTTTCTTGGCTTATTTGAATTTCTTTTTAGTTCATCTTCATTTATGTTATGACTTGGATCATGTCTCATTGTACGATTACTTTAGTGGTTGCTTGCTCTAAGAATTCCAAACACACACTTAACTTTTCAGTCAAAAGTCAGAATCAGCACTTTATCACATGGAATGCAAAAATGTTACAAACAAATAGGTTCCTTTGGCCTCCCTACCATAACTGTGTTATATAGTAAATCTTTATACATTGAAAATTCTATCAGATGATGTGATTATTTTTAAATTTCAAATGTCAGACATGTTTTAAAGAATCCAAGAGAAGAAGAGTCTATTACTTTCACTCAGATATATATTTATTTTATTTAATTAATTAATTTATTTATTTGAAAGTGTCTCAATCTGGTGCCCTGACTAGTGTATTGTGGCATTACAGCTCACAACAACCTCTAACTCGGGGGCTTAAGCAATCCCCTTGCCTCCGTTTGTTCTTATTTTTAGTAGAGACAGAGTCTCACTCTTGCTTAGGCTGGTCTTGAACTCCTGAGCTCAAGCAATCAACACTTCAGTTTCCCAGAGTGCTAGAATTATAGGCATGAGCCACCTTGCCTTATTCACTCAGCTATTTAGCATTCCTGTTGCTCTTGCCTCCATTTGTTCCTATTTTTAGTAGAGACAGGGTCTCACTCTTGCTTAGGCTGGTCTTGAACTCCTGAGCTCAAGCAATCCACAGTTCTGTTTCCCAGAGTGTTAGGATTACAGGCATGAGCCACCTGAGCCTTATTCACTCACATATTTCGCATTCCTCTTGCTCTTCCTTCAGCCCTCCAAGTTATCTTCTGGTATCACTTCCTTTCTATCTGAAGATCTTCAGCAATTCTTTTAGAGCAGGTATATGGCCTATGAATTCTCTTTGTTTTCCTTATTGAAGAATGGCCTTATTTCAGTTTTGTTGCTAAAGGACATATAACCTAAAAACAGAACTCTGGGTTAAAAGTTCTTTCAACACTTTTTAAAATGTTGTGTTGCTTCCGTCTAGACACCATGCTTTCTGGTGAGAAATCTACAGCATTTGAAATTACTGTTCCCCTCTAGGTAAGGCATCATTTTTTCTGGATGCTTTCACAATTTTCTGTCTTCAGTTAATTGACTATATGTTCCAGATATGAATTTCTTTGGGTTTAACCTATTTGGGTTTTCTTAGCTTCTTGAATCTGTAGGTTTATGTCTTTCACCAGATTTGGTAAGTTTTTAGTGTTATTTCTTCAAAAGTGTTACCAGTACTGCATTTCTCTTTTCCTTTTGGAACTCCAATGAGGCAAATCTTAGATTTTTTGTTATTGTTCCTTAAGACTTTGTTAATTTTTTTTATCTTTTCCCTCTATTTTCCAGTTGGATAACTTCAGGCATTTTAATTTTCAGTGTTAAAATCTCCATTTTTTTTTTATACCTTTTGTTTCTTTGCAGATATTTTCTACTTTAACACTTGTTTCAAAAATGTTTGTGATTGCTTGTTCAGGTGTATTTATAACAGCAGCTTTTTATCAGATCAACTCAACATCTAAATCATCTTGTCACTGGCATTATTGGCTGTCTTTTTCCGTGCAAGTCAGCCATTGTAAAATTTTTCTTTTGCCAAATAATTATGGATTCTATTCTGAACATTTTAAATGGTATCATGAAATCCTGGATCTTATGCAAATCCTATGGTAAATGTTGATATTTTTGCATTAGCAGGCAACTGACCTGGTTAGGCTCAGACTACAAGTTGCACATTGCCTTCTATGGGCTGTGGTCATATGTCAGTTCAGTTTTCAATGCCTTTGCAGTACTAATTTGATCTGAAACAGGTGTGTGCCACTTAGGAGCCAATCTGGAATCTCCATGGGGTTGGATCTGTCTATTAAGTCAGTTCTCAAAGTTTTTCATATGCTAATGAGGATCAGATTCATGCACACACAGTCTGTGGGTGAGCCCACAAGTCCCTAAACAACTGTATGGGCCTGCTTTCCCAAGCTCCTCCCTTTCTGTGCTCTCCCTGGTGCTTCCTGGTTCCTTGAGAGTCTCCTTTCTGAACCCCTAGGCAAAAACCACCCCATTTAATGACTGTGCCATGTGGGACCAGGTGGCAAGAGGATAGAGAGAGGAAAAAAAGCAATGGGTTTTGGTTCTGTCCTCTAGAGGTCTGACTCCCCTCAAAGTGGAAGCAGTTCTCTTTGCTCACAGTTTTGGCTACTGCATGACAAAACTCCTCCTCCTACTGACCTATGGAATTGCCTAGGGGCTGGTGCAAGAGACAGGAGAAGGAAAGAAAAAAAATGAGGGCAGGGTTCTCCCTTTCTTAGAGCTTCAGGAGTTACCTTTCCTGTTCTGGGAGCTGGAACTTCAGACTCTCTCCTGGAGCTCTCCCTGGCTACGTGAATCACAGCACTCATTTCTGGTCCTCAGGACACACTGAGACCGGGGATACCAGAGGAAAATGTACTAAACTCACTGCTGGCTCAGTAGTACTTTGAATTCTGGTGCTTCCCTTGTCTTCCCACTGCTAATATTTTCCCAAGTTTTGAGATAGCAGTGTCATACAACTGCCCAAGACTTAGAGTAAACTTCAGCTGGGAGAAAGACTGGTGTGTGTACTATTTCATCTTACCCAGAACCCTACTTTTTGCCTAGTTATGTCAGATATTGTTTATACAAATCACATGAGGCCTAGAATGACATTCCTTCCTGCAGAAAGAATTCTCATGCACCTGCTTAAACACATAGCACTCTAAAGTCACCATAATGAGCAGCTGAGATGCTCTGATTTGGTTCCTCTCTCTGAAGGCCAGTCTCCTTCTCCTTCAATACAATGCCTCAGCAGGACCACCATGGGGCCATGGACTTTAAGTCCCTATTCTATACCCTGATGAAGCAGCTGAAGCATCAAAGCCCTTCAGCTACTCTTACAGAAATGGGAGAAGTGCCCAGAGGGAAAGGAGCCCCAACTGGCTCACATCCCTTGCCTCCTTCCTCCCCTGGACCATGGCCAGATAACTCTCCACTATATTCAGACTTCAAATGCCTTCTTGCAGATGATTTTTATAATTTGTTCAACATTTTTGGTCATCTTCAGGAGACTATTACCCCAAATTGACAGATCTGTCACCTATTCTTCCTTTTTTTATAGAAAAAGAAACAAGCCTAAATGGTTTTCTAAAATCAGTGCACAGACAAAGCCCTAATCATACTAAAAATTAGCTTTACTTTTATAAGAGATTTTCTTATAACTAGGTGTGTGTATATTAAAGTCCACAAGTAATACATGAATATGTCCTTATTTTAAAATGAAATCTCATGTGTAATGCTGCTTCTTCCCGATTACTCAGTCCAGGTTGAGCCCAGGCTCTTCGCCAGAGATCATCTTGTCTCAGTTTATAGCTTTGTTGGGATTTTATTATTAGCCTGACCTTTTCCCTGTGGGAACGAACCTCTAAAGGATAATAAATATCACTGGAAGCACATGATACAAAATTAAAATTGACATACACATATTTTTCATGAATGTACCACAATGCTGGGCTAAGTTACACCATTAGTAACGTTTTCCTGCCAAATGACAGAAAATTAAACCTTAAATTTATTCATGTGACTATTTTCAGCCTTCCAACAGACCATAAAATCAAGATTTAACTGATAACCCGAAGTGTAAGCTTGCTGGCATCTGTGTGAGCAGGTGAGGGTGTGTGGATCAATGCACAGTGTCTGTCTGGACAATTTAAGATCAGTCTCAGTGCTAACAGGGCCTTCCCCACCCTACCCCCCAAGAGAAGCTGAGCAAGCAAGGGTACCTCTGCTGCAGGTGTACTCCACAGAGAGGAGGGATGAGGAGTCACCAGATAATGGGGTGAGAAAGGGCAACAGAGCTCTTTGGCACACACCTGTGCAGCCATGAGTGTTACCTGAGTGCTGGAGCTAACAGGGCAGGCTCAAGTCTGAACGTTGCCTTGGGTTGGATAACTTGGTGGAGTGCAAGATAGGGATGTGGTCCTGTAGGCTGCTCCAAGTTGTGGTGACAGCACACATCAACCAAGTGATATGCAGACGGAGGCTTGTAAGTTACCCGGGGCCCTGGCTGTTCATACCTTGGCTGGCTTCTGGCTGCAAGGAGCTTAGCGGAAGTGGGGGTGAAGATTCAGGGGCCTCAGGTGCCGGGTGCTCGGCCACTGGACAGATGATAAACCATCTCTTCCCTGTGTGCAGGACTGCAGGGCAGAACAGAAACAGTATGCGGAGTGAGCATGTCCTCCCTCAGCCAAGTGCCACAGAGGGCTCTGGGGACTCAGTTGTTTGGCCAGGAAGGGTGTGGGTGGGGAACTCATTCCTAGTTATAATTCTAAAAAGCTTCCCTCCCCAAAACAGGCAGCCCCACGCCCCTTGATGAGAGGCTTCAATTTGCTTTTCTCTCCCACTAGAGGAGAGGGTTAGGTGGGCAGCCCGAGACTCTCAGGAGTGCCCCCAGCATCATTCATGAAGGCACTGATGCTGGTCAGCAGGTGAGGTCTCCTCAGATGGGGTGGCCATCCCCAAATGGGAAGCCATGGTCACCACACCCCAATCCTCCCCAATACAATGGCTCAGCCCCTGGCAATATGCTCGGTGGAGCTTTTATCAAATGCCTGCTGAGAAATAGCAAGGAGGAAAGTTAGGGAAAATGTTCTTTCCAAAGCCTGTCTTCTCTGCCAAGCCGAGCCTCAGGGGCAGACTCACCGTTCTGCTGATACACGGGGGCATTGGCTTGGGATTGCCGGCTTTCCTGAGTGAGGCAAAGGGACCAGAAGTCAGCCCACCAAGCTGCAGTGCCCACCTGTGGCCACTGCTCTCACCACTTTTCACACAGACTTCCCACTCTCACCTCCCCAGCACCTAGCCCACAGGTGCCGAGGTGCGGAGGGCTGGCCCCGGGGTCGGAGCCGCGGTCGGCGTCTGTGTCCTCGCTGAGCATGTCCTCTGCCTTGTCCATGACGTCCTTCATCTGTTCAATAAACGTTTCCCGCTCAGCCTGCAGGATAAAGTCGTGCTCCACCTGCAAATAGACACAGCACTACTGGTAAGGACCTTCCTTGGGTCTTTATCAGAGATTGACTGGTTTCTACCCTCACTAGGCCCCAGGGTAAGACACAATGAAAGGACACAATCCCTGAGTCAGTGTCAGGGGGAGGGCACCGTGCAGCTCAATGAGAGAAGCAGAAAGCATCAGGACAGGAAGAGAATGGCAACAGCTCAAGGGCAAGCCTGACACAGTCCAGCCTCCTCCTCAAGGCCAGTCCAGCCATCTACAGGGCAGGTAGGTGCACAGAATGGAGGGGGGCCAAGGACTGAGACTAGGAGGAGGTGGGGGGGCATTTGGGGTACAGGCACACAGGCAGTTGTGAGAGACAAGGGGATGGATTGAAGGTGAGACCTTTGGGGGGACAGAAAGTGCCTATAGGGACAGCAAAGCCACCGTGATACGGCCATACAGTATCTCTTGTCTGCACCTCCTGCTATTCCAGTCTCAGCCTCTGGCCTTTTTTGCTGCAGTCTGGCAGGTAGGCATGGCCCAGTCTCCAGAAAGAAGCTCCCACCATGGCCAAGGGGAAGACAGCTGGCAGGTCCCACAGTGCAGCCTGGACACCACACAGCCAGCAATTTAGGAGAACACATCTATATTCCTCACCCCTCACTGTGGGCATGTGGCCCCGGCTCACAGTGCACTCCATCTGCGTCTGCAGCTACTCAGGCAGACAGGACACCATGCATCTCAGAAAACCACACAAACAGCCCCTCCTCTTTCCCAGTGAGGTCCACCCCCTGACCCTCTCCAGTCTCCAATAAGCCCTGGGCCCTGCATGGGGCATCCATGCCTCAGGATCCCCCCTGGGCTAGCTCTACCTGGCCTTCCAGTGAGCTGGCTGCAGAGTAGACTCCATGACACCCCCAGCCCCCACTCCCAGACAGAGGCTGGGCATATGCTACATTGCACAATTCACCTCTTAATTTAGTGTAGTGTGTGATGTCGACAATCACTAAGAGGAGTACGATGCAGTCAAAGTTGGAACATCCAGCTGAGACACAGATGCTCCATGCAAGAACTCATGCAACGTTCCAATATCATGAAATTTTCACTAAATGAAACTGAACTAGAACCTCTTAGCAATTGGAAAATTGTTTTCCTGTTAGCTATGCATTTATTTTTATGTATACTGAGATTAAAATTAATATGAACACAAAACAGAAAAACCTAAAAATATAGGGTCCACATATGACCTGGGATCATTGCCAATTAACTCCAAACCTTATCAGCTCCTCCTCCACCACAGGGGTCAGCCGGGGGCTGGGGGAGACTAATCAGAACAATGACCCAAAGACCCTGCCAAATTTCTGTCACTGACAGAGCATTTAGGGATGGCTCGCACCCCACACTCAGAGGAAGACAGTCCACAGGGAAGGGAGGAGCTGGCCAAACTCTCTTTCAGCTGGAGTCCCTGAAGCTTGTGTGTCGCCAGGGCCAGGGAGGTGTGGGGTAGGAGCTCAGGTGAGGTCACATGGACAGCTGCTGTTATAAACCAAATTTGCATATTTGTTCCATGCTTACTTCATAAGGGTATTTTGGATGACTTGGTTTAAAAAGATGAGAGAAAAAGCAACAAATTGAGAGGAAAATCAGAGTGCTGAGTGAAAAAAACTCAAACTCAAAAAAAGACTCATCTGAAAAGACACCATGTTTACCAGGCCCATGACCAAATAACAGCTACATCACTTTCTGTATAGGGAGGTGCACTCATGCACGTATACACAAAGATACAGAATAAAACTATTAAAAACAAGGGAACGCTGAACACACCATGCCAGCAGCGAGTGGGGCAGGATGGGAAGCTACAGAGACAGAGTCAACTGCCTGCACAGCAGCCAGGGGCTGAGTGACAACCTCACAGTCATTTCACTTTATGATTACACTTCATAATATATGAAAGTAGATGGATAGGGTAACAGGAGATACGTGGCAGAACAGCAAAGTGAGAGAAGAGACATTCTACAGTTTCAGTGGCCGGCACAAACCTTGTGTTTGCTCCCACTGTGCCTGAGGAACCACCCCCTCCCTGACCACAGACTCTCCCCGAAGTGGCCCCATCCTGTCTTCACCCTAACCCAGCTGTAGCACAAGCCCTGCTAAGTAAATCATAGCTTCCACATCTGACCAAATGCCTCAGCCCCACCCTTGAGGTCCAAGCCTCTCACCTGCCCTCAGCATGGATCCTGGTAAGGGGGTTTTGCCAGAATCACCCAGCCTGCTGTCTCTCTGCTCTGTTTTCCACTCACCAGCCCCCTCCCCTGCTCCTTGGCTATAAACTGGCACCCTCCTCTGCTCCCCTCGGAGTTTAATTCATTCTCTATCCCATTGCCACAGTCCTAAAAAAAGTCTTCCTGACCATTTAAACAAGTATTAGAATAATTTCTTCTTTAATGCTATACTGTGCTCTGGGGCAGGGCTCCAGGAGAGGTTTGTCCAAGGTGCCTCTGCAGAGCAGATGCTAAGGCACAGACCCGCCCCAGCAGAAAGCCTGCGTCAGGATTTAAGGAAGCCATGGCAGGGGTAGCTGGAGGACACAGTCCAAGGGGGCAGCAGCCACTAGGCGTGTGAAGCAATTCACATCACTGAATTAAATTACATTTAATACTCTGTTCCTTAGTCATGCTAGCCCCACTCCGGCTACTCAGTGGCCATCTGGGGTGGGGGACTACATCACTGGCCAGCACTGTTGGCAGCATCTTTAGGACCCAGCTTCTTAGGCTACTTAAACTTTACTCAGGCACGAAGATCTTCCTGTGAGGTAATTACAGATGGACCGGTAAGTTTGGGGAACACAAGTGTACCCTTTTCTCCTATTTCTTCATGTGCTTTTAGCTGGATACTTTCTGAGGACCGGAGAACCTAACTCCTAGCCTGGACTCAGGTGCTGGGGACACAGTAGGATCCCCAGGGAGTGTGGGTGAGGTGTCATGGACTCGGGGTAGTCTGCACCATCAGAGAGGAACAGCGCTGAGCAGAGGAGCAGACAGAGCCGGGTAGGGGGCTCAGGGATGGGACTCAGATCCTGCAGCCTGGCTCTAAGCAAAGACAAAGATCACAGGACATTAGACTTTGGGGACACAGCCTCTCTTTGCTCACTCAAATGACCTACTCACAAAGCCCTTTCTTTTACTCTGAGCAGCAGGCTTAGGTTCTCCAGAACCCCCTTAGGAGACACCATCTTGGGGAGGTTATGAACACATGCTTCAAGCTGACCTCCCCAACCCAATGGGTCTTGCTGAATGTGGGGAGGAGGAAACGGGGCCAAAGGTGTAGGGAGTCAGTGCTCACTGTTGACGACCCCTGGGCCGACCAGCACCACTCACATGTGAGGACATAGGGAGTTGGCATTCCACTTGGACCCAGCCTCACCATATACGTGGCAATCTCATCAGGCGCGTCCCCATCCAAATCGAACTTGAAGGTCACCATCTTGTGGTTGTGCGTCTCCAGCTGGCATTCCACCATCTTGTCTCCCGTGTTGCACACCTGCAGGCACCAGCATGGTCAGACCACGGAGGACACTGCACTGTGCATCCAGTGCCCCAGCCACTCACATTCAGGATGGTCAGCCGGGGCCTGCTGGCCCTCTCCTGCCGGGAGCGGGCGCGTGTAGACCTGCGGTGGTGCTTCCGGGCAGCCCTGCCCTCCAGCCTGCCCCCTCCAAAGGTGCCTTCACAGCTGTCACTAAGCTCTTTTCCAGAAGTGACGTCAGAACCTCCATAACTGAGTGAAAACCAAGAACGTTAATGAACCAACACACTGGCTTAGGAAGCTTGTGTGGTTGGGAAGCTTGGCTTCTGCAGAAAAAAGCCCAGGGGACTCAAAACCCTCAAAGCCCAAAAGGGTAACCTGGAGAGGCAGTGGCGACCCCAACCAGCACCCCAAGCCTACTTCAGGGCCTAGGCCCCTTCACCTCCCTGCGGTGCCCAGGTGACACAGCGCCAGGAGAGAAGCAAGGGTTGCCCAGCTACTGGCTGTGTGACCTTGGGAGTCCCCTGCCCTGTGAATCAGCCCCATGCCTCAGTTTCCCCATCTGTGCAATAGCAACAGAAACACACCAGCTACTTGGGGCTGCTGTGTGGACTAGAGCAGAGTGCCAAAACCTGAGCACACAGTGCCCAGTACCCCAGGGAGTAGGACAAATGATCACTTCCAGTGATCACCCTGGTAGAAACATCTGAACACATGGCCATAGCTGAGAGGGCAGGAGACCTGGGGTCCGGGCTGGATGCAGTCCTGCACACAGGGGCCACCTTCCCAGCCCCAAGTGCTGCCAATCCTCCACACACGGCCTCTCCCTGCTCCTCAGAACTGCAGACCAGTGCTAGGCCCAGAATTCAGACCCACAGTGCAGCCTGCAGCCTCTAACACCCAGATTCAACAATGGCTGACAAGACCAAAAAAATGAGGTCCCTGAGACTCCACTGGGTCAAGTTTGAAAGAAGGGGTGATTCTTATTCAAAACCTGGACAGTATCAGGCAAATCAGAGCAGGTTCCACACAGTATGGCAGGGCCATGCTGAGTCAGCATCTAGGCATGTACCCCGTGTGCATCCCTGAGGGTGAGGCTTGGACATAGTACCTCTCACAGCTCTGCGGGAGGCTGGGTAGCTTGTCCTGTGGGGCCTGCTCCTGAAATAAAAACCCAGAGAAAAGAGAACAGATCGTTCTGGTTCCTGCAGTTCCTCCCCCACCTTGGCCCAGCTGATACCCGCTGCCCTCCAACTACAGCCTGGGGGGCAGGCATATGGAAGGGGGTGGGCATGGAGGTTTTTATCTGGTGGAGATGCTTGGGGCCTAGTAGATTACTAAAAGCTGGGGCCACTGACTTTCTAAATTTGTTAACCCACTTTAATCATCCCTCAAAGAGGACATACTGCTCTGTAAAAGATTTTCAAAGGTTTTTGTATCCTGTTCAAATGAAAGCAGCCTACAAAATCATCTATAAAAATCACACCCTCCCCCTTGATGTGGGTTTACAGAAGGTGTGAAATCTAGAGAGAGAGATGAGAAGAGGCCCCATGTGGTTGTCCCAAAGCTAAGTGTCCTTGACCTCTAGCACCAAGACCCAAGGTCCCTAGGTGGCTGCAACGCTGGGACACAGGAGTGGACAGGGAACAGGACACACACCTCTTGGGCTGGTTCCACTGTCAGCTGGACGGCTGGGCAAGGGCTGGCAATCACAGGCCCACCAGGCAATGGTGGGTTTGCCGGTGGCAGAAGTGTGGCAGTCTGAGCAGGCACACTCTGAGCAGCTGCCACCACCGTGGGGGCCAGAGAGCTAGGGAACTGAGGCAGGACCTCAGGGGCAGCAGGTAGCAGCACGTCTGGCAGAGGCGGGGAGAGGACAGCAGCTGGCGGCACAGGCACAGAGGGGACTTGAGCAGCAACATCCATAGCATAGGGAGGCGGGTGGCCAAGCAGGACCTGGGGGAACAGGGGACAGGGTGGAAGTCAGCCACCAGCATCACCTTTGCTCAGGGGGCTGGGGCTGTGCCCAGGTATGGCAGCAAACACAAAGGGGAAAGGCAACAAGGATGTCCCTCTCCAAGTACAGATCCCTCTGAAAATAAGACAGCAAGAAGTAACAGCCAGAAGTGATGTCTCAGAACACAGAGTCTCCAGACTGGATTTGGCACAAACTGGGCTGGGGACACCTGGCACCCATGGATGCTCTACCCCAGGCCTCTCCACAGAGTCTGTGTCAGGAGCTTTACTGAGGGGCCAGTGGCTTGAAAGGCAGGGGTATGCCATGGCCACAGAGTTGAGGGGCTCAAAGCCAAGATGGGGCCAGGAGGGGAACTCTCAAATGTGGGGGCCCCAGGTAGGGCGTGCTCAGGTAGGGGTATGCCCAGATGAGGGCTCCCAGGTGGAAGGATGCTCAGGTAAGGGGCCCCAAGGTGAGAAGGCTCTCACACTAGTTCCTACCCTCACTTGAATTTTAACAAAATAGCCTGGGACTTTCAGAGCATGAGTGGGCTGCTCAGTGTATGGAGCCCCACGGGAAGGCCTCCCACCAGCAGACATGTGTCCCATGTCCCACGGTGTCCCTTCATAGTCCGCCAGTGAGCTGCTACAGGGGTCTCCACCTGACACCATGACAGGGTCCCTTGGTCCTGCCACAAATGCCCTTCTAGCCAGCAGCCCTAACCCCTCTATCTTCTTCATCTCCTCACCCTAAGATTGGCGTTGCCCACCCTGCCTCACTCTGACAAGGTGCTTTGTGAGGGGCTGGGGCTGACCCTGACCCGTGCATGGAGGCTGCCAGACCAGTTTTGGGTAAGGTAAGAAGATGCTGGGCCTGCCGGGTACACTTGGCCATGAGACCAGGGGCTACTAGCCCTGAGGAAGGGAGGAGCCATGGATTCTATCAGCCACCACTTCCCAAGGCTCATGGCCTGTGTGGGATACAGGCCCCACAATGGCATCAGCCTCTACCTCCCTCAGCCTCAAACCCATCTCCTTCCAAAAGGGGCAAGAACAGAGTTCCACCTTGCCCGGCCCAAGCTGCCTGTCACAATGCCCAGGGGGAGTGCAGGCCCAGGGAAGACTGAGGGAGAATGAATCTGCCAAGAATCCCTTGTATCTTTGGGACCTAAGTGTCTCCCAGTGCCAGGAGGATGGACCCCTGTCCTGAAAGGGATTACCTGGCTCCCTGGCACGGCAGCCGGAGTGGCTGGCTCGGGAAGGTGCACGCTGGGCTGGAGGGGCTCAGGATGCATAGGTGGTGCTGACTGCGGGGGGGTGGCCCGCACACTCTGTGCTGCATGGTGAGGGGAGGGCGGGACATCACCAGGCACAATCTGCGGGAAGGCTGCTGGGTACACAGGCTGGGCTGGGAGCTGGGCCACCGCAGGGTGAATGGACAAGGCAGTCACGCCCGGTGGGGCCACGGCTAGCAGGGGGATGGTGGCCGATGCGTTTGGCACGATGGTCTGGCAGGGCATGGCCAGGGGCGCCCCGGCAGGGTGGGGCAGCTTGACGGCCTGCAGAGGCAGGGCTGGGGACGCGGGGGGCAGGGGACCAGTGGGGGGTAGAGGGCCAGCGAGGTTCGGCAAGATTACGGCCGGAGAGAAATACTGAGGAGGTGGCACAGGGGTCACAGGGGGCACGTTCGCGGCTGGCAGGTCAGGGAGGACTGGAGGGAGGCCATCCATTCCCACCAGGGGTGTGATGGGGGCCACAACAGGAACTGGAGGCATCTGAAAGAAATATAGGAGCAAGTTAGTAAGGCACCCCTAAGGGGTCCTCACCCACAACACCTGTATGCAAGGACAGCCACAGACAGCAGGATTGGTAAGGAAAACACAGCACAGCTTTTTCCATCTAAGACACTTTTGTGTACCTGCCGTCGAAGGGAACCCAAGTGGAAATCAAAACAAACCCCCCCAGAGTTTTTAAATAGAACAGGAAGTCGACCGCTTGGAAATGACCTGCTGGAGATCACCCTCAGCGTCAGCACCAAGAGGCTGCCCCTGCGTCCACACCCACCGAACAGGCCATGCTGGGGTCTCTGGGGGAGTCGGGGCAGCACAGATACTGAAAGGCCATAGTGGTGACCACAGGTCACAGAGAAGTGGCTTCAAGGCTTTGGATCATTTTCATGTGGAAGAGCTGTTGGAGTCACCAGCCTGGCCCCAAACATCTGAAATGACATCAGCCTGATCCTCACAACGTATACAAGTTCATATGGAAACTGAACTCTCAGGAGGAGTCTCGGTGAAGGCAAATCTTTGAGGCCCCCTTGGCTGGCTGAGGCAACACCCTTATCCTGTCCAGTCTCTCCGAAGCAGAAGCCCCACCAACACCCTTCTGCGCCCTCTCAGTGATGCATGCACCTCCTGGAGATGGCAGACACAGGACCTGGTGGATTTAGTACTTCTCTAGCACATGCCCTGAGCACCACCTAACCTACTCCTCTGAGTGGTTACCAGGCAGCAAAAATGCCCATATCGACTTCCGTTTGAAAGAAAACTAAATCAACACCACAGTCACCATGAACAGGTTGATTTAACCAGATTCTTAAGCTGAATCTAATTGTGATGAGGACAGGGACCAGGCAGCGGGTGAGATGACACCAAAGAGCCTTTCAGATGGGTCTATAGGAACTACCATCTTCAGGGTGAAGCACACCTCCTGTGCCACCACTGAGATAGCAGCCTGTCCCCGTCACGGAAGGCTTCTAAACATCTCTGGTCCTCGAAGCCAATCACCTGGCTGACTCTGGTTACATTCTACACCAGTTACGTGCAGTCAGGTATTACTAGCTATGGACAGTGTCCCCACTAAAAGACCTCAGAGGTTGCTTCAGTTGAACCTCCATGGCCAGGCTTCCCTGCGGTCTATCAGCAGTGTCACTAGCTAGCTGCTAGACCTCTGAAGGACCACATTCAAGTGAGCAGTCACCTAGAACTAACCTGCCTGCTCTCTGTGCCATCTTAGCAGCCACTCTGTAACTCCTGTCTCTGACCTTGGGTGTACCTAGAACTGACACTGAGGACAAACAGGCACACCAATGGGTGGCTGCCGGGTGACAGGGTGTTACATCACCCCACCCTCCCTAGGGACTCCATCTGATTCCAAGAATGGCCCACAAGTTTGGGAGAGAAACTGAAGCTGAGGGCAGGAGAGGAGCTAAGCTAGCTGTGAAGGGAAAACGGTCACCATGCACGCCACAGTGGGCGGGTGGAAGAGGACAAGTGGCCCACCATGCTAGTGCCCAGAATAGTTCTGCCACACATGATGGTGGGTAAACTCCATGCTGCCCAGCCCAACTCCCAGCTCAGTATCCACCCCAGGTCATATACAGGTAACACGCAGATAAGCACCCATGGATGCCCTGGGGCACTGGCCAGGGCCTGGAAAACTAAAGGCACCAACAGCAGCTGTTGGCCAGGAGGTACCTGTGAGGGGACTGCAGTGATTGGCTGCAAGGGCGCCTGTGGCATCTGGAGAGGCTTCAACTGAGTGGGAGCCACCACCTGGGAGGTTGGAGCCAGATACGGAGGCAGGTGGGAGGGCACCGGCTGAAGGGGTCCCACAGGCTGTGGGGCCAGGACCTGTGACAGGGGTGTCGGCTGGGCCAGTGTAGGTGGCTAGAGGGAGAGGAGGAGCCGCCTTTAGACCCTTGATGTGCCAAAAGGTGGATGTATCCCACATGCTCAGACACACCAACACACATTATCACACATGCACACACTTGTATACGCATGCATTGCCTCATACACACTCACTGGTGCACACACTCCCACAGTCTCCCATACATATGCACACAGACCCTCATACTGCAGCCAGTCTGGAGCCAGGACAAGGCAGACCTTGAAGAAATGTTCTAAGTGATTAAAGCCTTCCATGTGCAGGGCCCCCTGAATCACACACACACACACACACACGAGAGCCTCCCCTACCCCTATCCAAACTGCAGGCCCAGGGGAACTACAGAAGAAGAGAGCCAAGGAGCCATGGGAGGTGCTCACAGATCTGGGCCCTAGGGCTAGCAGAGCTGAGCACCCGCCAAGAGGGACAGCCAGCTGCAGCCACACAACTCACCTGCTGGCTAGGGGCTGCTGGTTGGCTCGGACCTGTGAGTACAGGGGCACTAGGCGGCGGCATCACAGGGGCGAAGCTCATCACCGGCTCTGGGAAATGCTGCGGGAGAACTGGAGGGCAGGCGGGGGTAGGGACAGAGCCCACTGCCAGGCCAGGCTGCAGAGAGCACAGGGCCATACTCAGAGGCTGGTTGGGCCCACCAGGGCTATGCTCCTGGCTAGAGACCCCTTTCCCAGGAGAATGATGTGTGGTCCTTGTGGTGTTATTCATGACAGTGAAAGGCCTCCAACAGCCACAGTATGGCACATCAACCCCACATAATATAAGGCAACAGTAAAAAAAGGCTTTGCAGAACTGTGGAGAAAGAACTGTTAGCACGGGGCAAGTTGAGAAAGGCCCCACACCATAGAGGTGCAGGCAGCAAAACCAGCACAGTAGGCACTCAGCAGTGCTGGGGTCCTCCCTGGCCTCAGCTACAACGAGAGAGAGAAATGGGCCTCACAGATGGGACGTGACCTGAGGAGCAGGCAAGCTCTAGAGGAAGCAAGTCTGAATGTGGGTCCCTGACTTTGAAGCTAGGCTCCTAGTTCTTCTCCCCTACCACAGAGCATTCTCTCCCTGGGGGGGTGTGGTAGGGGGTGTCTCTGGATCACTAAGCAACAGTGATTCTCAAAGTTGTCATCGCTTACTTGTCTTTCGAAGTCAAAGTCGGTGCTTTAGGAAAGCAGCATGGGGTGAAATGGGAAGACAGGTGAGTCTGGGATCAAGCTGTGTTTCTGGATTTACCCGAAGCTACAGGGTGGAATGAGTAGGCCCAACTGGGCCAGACTGTCCATTCACCAGCTCCAGGTACTGTGCACAGCCAGAGTTTCAGCAGGGCCTACGAGCCTCAGAGCCAATGGCCGACTGTTACTGCCTGTCTGTTCTCTTCTTTTGCTGAGCCCCAGCGGCATGTCACCACAGCAACCTCTTCCCAGAAGAGGCACAGGGCAGGCCATCACACGGTCACCTGGGACCCCCATCCAGGCCCTAGACTTTCTGTCTAACGTGTCTCTGCATCACTAGGCAGGGAGATGGGAGAAAGAGCTTGGGTTTCCAGTTCACAGTGGCTGCACTTGTGACCAACTTGCTCGGGCCTCCTGGCTTATACCCTAACTGTGGGCTTATACACTGACTCGGGCCTCCAGGCTTATACACTGACTTGGGCCCCTTGGCTTATACACTGACTTTGGGCCACATCACCAAGGCCCCAGGAGAACTCAGCCCAGTGGGAACCCAGGCAGGGAGTACATCATACAGAACAGGGAAGCCCTACCCTGGACTGAGGAGGGAAGAGAGCCCAGCACAACGTTCTGGCTCAGCCCCAGCTTGGGTGATCCTCAAAGCCAAGAATCACCACTCTGGAGTAGCAAGTAGCCTATTTTTAAGGGAGTTCTTTCCACCACTTAAATCACATTTTGCTTCATTTTGTTAAATGAACAAAACAGCAAATGCAAATAGCAAATGAGTCCTGGGAAACTGGTCAGCAAAGGCAGACTTAGCAAATGGCTTCAACTACTTTTCCAAAGGGACTTTCTGCGTCCTTCTGACAGCCCATCCCCGCATGGACAGAAGGGGAAGGGGAAAGTCCACAGCCAAAGCAGAGAGCCTTCCTGCAGGGATGCAGCAGGGCACCCAGCAGGACAATGGCGGCCAGAATGGCCCAAGCACCCATGCTCAGTCAGCACCAAGAAGATGGTCACAGTGCTGAAAGTGAGACTGTCAGAACCAAAGCACCAGACAAGAGTAGCCACCATAAGGGTGACCCATAAGTCACCCTCTGAGGACCCTGAACCAGTTCACAGGCAACTCCTCTGTGGCTAAAGGGACTTGGACTGGGAACAAGTGTTTTACCTTCTTTAGTTTAAAAAAAGAAACTCAAAATCAGGATGGCACCTGTGGCTCAAGGAGTAGGGCCCCAGCCCCATATATCAGAGGTGGCGGGTTCAAACCCAGCCTCGACCAAAAACTCCAAAAAAAAAAAAAAAAAAAAAATCAAAATCAAAAATAAAAGCCAAATGTGACTCTACTCATCTTAAGTCTTTCCCAGACCTTAGGAATCATCTCAAATGCGCAGTCATGGCCAGAGGCTCCATGGCTCAGGCTTCCAGACAGCGTCCCCCACATTCTGCCCCAGCCTCCTCGCTTTGACTTTAAGGACTACACAATATCCAGGGGAGAAGTGCCAGGAGCTGCCGGACCTATCCTCAGTGGGCTGGACAGTGACATGGGGCTCAGGTTTCATTACAACTGATGCTTTTCTGTGTTCTTTGGAACAGTCTGAGGTAACATCCTGGGCCCAGGGCACAGTTGCTGGGAGACATGCTGTGGCTGCGTGTTGTCACTGTGACTACCAGGGCCTGCCTTGGGACAGGGCTGGGTGAGCACTATCACAGCATCTCAAGCTCTGGGGGCTCCTAGGGTCTGTTTCCCAACAGTGTCTCGTTCTATCTGACAGGTCTTTCCTGTGGCCAGAGACGGACACAGTGCTACATACTCTGAACGGCCCATCGCAGGGGCTCTGGAGCCCTAATCCCCTCAGACTGGGTCACAGGGGAAGGGGCACTGACTTACCGTGGCTGTGGGCTGCTGGTAGGCCCCCAGCGAGGGCAGACTCTGGGGCAGGCCAGGCCCCTCGCTTACAGGGGGGCTGCATACACACTGGGCCTGGGGGGGCGCCGCGTCCGCGAGGGAGCCCAGCACTACGCTCTGCTGGCTACTCTGCGAGTCCGAGTACACCGTGGAGCCCTGGCCACTGTCAAAGGTGCTGTCCGCTGGGGAGGACAAAAGCAGGACTTAGAGCAGACATCTCCACACATCACATAAGCAAACATTGGCTCATCTACACATTTTCCTCTGCAAAACAAAGGCTTGGGTGTTTTTCCACATGACACAAATGATATGTGTATGTGTTTATACACTCAACTGCTACAGAAAGGTACAGGGAGTTGTGACTGTGTGTCTACCCTGATACAGCTGACACCTGGCCAGCAAGATGCTAGGACAGATCCATCTTGCCAACCCTCCCAGGAAGTAGGTACAGCTGTTCCCTTTGTTTACAGACAGGGCACATGCATGTCCAGTAAGGCCTGGATAGTAAGCATCATTCTAGCTCTTAAAAGCCTGAAGAGACTTGGGAGGCTGCTGGAGTGTTCAAGTTAAGAAAAAGTTGAAAGTCTTGCTCTGTCACCCAGGCTAGAGTGCCATAGTGGTCAGCTTTGCTCACAGCAACCTCAAACTCCTGCATTCAAGCAATCCTCCTGCCTCAGCCTCCAGAGGGGCTGGGACTACAGGTGCCCACCACCATGCCCGGTTAGTTTTTCTATTTTTTGTTTGTTTGTTTTTCCAGTAAAGGCAGGATCTCACTTTGCTCAGGCTGGTCTCAAACTCCTGAGCTCAAGTACTCTCCCACCCCTTGGTCTCCCAGAGTGCTAGGATTACAGGTGTGACTCACCATGTCCGGCCAAAAGTTGCTATCTTAATTGTGAATGAATAATCACTCATGTTTTATAAGGGGCGAGGGTGTCTCAGGACCCTAACTTCTGTTGCACACAGTGGCAGAGGGCCGGAACTGAAAGGATCAGGGTCACAGGACCAGGTCTAACTTGACTGGAAAATAGAACCAAGGTCCTCCACCCCTATCCTCAAGTCCCCTGAGAGACGTGGAGAGGCAGATGCACCTGGTGTGTAGGGGACATCAAAGAAGGAGTGGTACCAAGTGTCCACGGTCCAAGGCTCCCCAGAGGCTGGCCTTGCATGGGTCAGGCCAGCCTGGCCCCATTGAACCCATAGAAACCCCACAGCCCACAGGCTTGTCTCACCAAGACGTGCCTGGGAATGCCTTCACCTGCATGGCCAGGCCAATAGAGAAGGAAAAATAACAAGCTGTCTGAAATGGCACTTTGGGTTTACTGTCTTCCAGGTTTCAAAAACTACAGAAAAATTAGGACTTCCCACCTTCAAATACCAAACTATATTTTCACAAGAGTCTAAATAAATGAGAAAAATTAGGACTTCCCACCTTCAAATACCAAACTATTTTCACAAGAGTCTATAAATGCATTGTGTCCATTTATAATTTACAATTAGTAAAAGGGAAATCTTGTTGGTTTCACGTTAAGACAATTTTTCCCAGGGACTGATTAGAACTTATTTTAACCCAGGAAGACATAAGGAATGCTGAGGTTTAATTGTGCAAAACCAATTAGACACGCAGCTCTGATTTTTAATGAGCTGACAGGTCATTAAACTGGTCATTTCCACTTACAGAGAGGGTGGGCGGGAGGGTGGGAAAGAAAACATGCACAGACCTGACAAGTTTCAAGTAGAGCAAATCTAACCATATGTGTTATAGCAAACGTAGTCATTTTGTGTTAAAAATTTTAGAAATCATTTTTGAACCTAAAAACAAACTGTGCAATTGCTTGAATAGAGTTGGGGAAGCCCCCTCTGAACCTGATCGGGATGGCTAATGGGCAGATGTGAGGTTGCATCCTGCAATACACAAATGGATGTCTGTCTGTCAATCTCATTTCACAAACCAGGTCCTTCCTAGCTCCCATGCACGCTATCTGCATCCCCACCAGTTCACCTCAGGAAGCACAGCACGGGCTGCCACCCCTGGGCATCCTGCACCAGATGGGAGAGTGAGGACAGGCCTCCTCTTCTGACCCAGAACAGACCAGAGCAAGGTGCAGAAAAGCACTGGTTAAAGGGGCAAGTAAACACTATGGAGTAGAGTGGGATACAGAAGTGTGTGTGTCTGTGTGCACACGTGTGCCTCTGGATGTATGTCCATGTACATCTGCATGTCTCAGTGCACACAGGTGGTGGTATGTGCTCACATGTATATGTGCACGCATGTGTGCATGTGAGTGGGTGGTGTCCATGTATGCACATAGGTGTGGGGTATACATGTGTCTGTGTTTGTGTACATGCACATGTCCACATGTGTGAGTGTGTAGGTAGGCCTGCGGACTTGTGTATGTTCGTATATATTAGTATATGGTGGGCTACACATGTAGATTATCCCCAGATGGACAAGTAAGAGACAGGTAGCATCTGTTGCCTATAGGGAGGACAATAAAATGGCTTGCTGTATATCCTCTTAGACTTTCTGGATTTTATGCCATGTGACCGTTTTACCTGCTTTAAAGAAACTTCAATAAATATAAAAGCCTTTTTGAGCCCCTGCTCCTGCTCAAAAGCCATGGCTCCTGCACGAGACAGACTGGAGGACGTCTGATGCAGAAAGAGCACCTGCACCCAAACTGAACTCTTCAGTTGATCCATCTGATCTTCTCACAGTGGATCAAACCTGAATTACAACGTCTGATCACAGGGGAACACATTTCCAGATCTCAAACTCTGTCTCCTCAAAGTACAACAAAAGGAGAGTTTTAATACCCTAGAAATTGTTTAACCCACATTTACAATTTTAAAGTATTTAGTGCTGTGTCAAACATGGAAAACTTTTTCCTATAAAAAGTTTGTACTCTTTAATTTTTTAGATTTATCAGAAAATAAATGGAGCAATGATGTACTAATTTTGTTCTCCAAAGCAAACCTGAGCAGGTTTGAGTGAAATAAATAGTAGGCAAACTATCTCAAAGTGATGACTGCCTGTGTGAATTTAAATAGCCTACTCTGAAGAACTAGTTATTTTAATGACAAATGAAAGATGTGCATATTAAATAAATTAAACAGACTATTTCAGTCTTTCCACATGAACTGCCTGAAATACTGGCCCTAGCAGGTCCCTCCGCTCTGTAATGTACTCCATGCATAGTCACAGAACAGACAAAGCCGTGGCCCTCTGTCCTCAGCTCACTGACGAACACTTAGGACATCAAGGGCAAAGACAGGACACTGCCGCCTATCATGTGCAGAAGATACGAGATTCTCTCCAGTTGGTCTTAGATGAAACCACATTCCAAGTGATTCCCATCAATTCATTAGTATCACCCCTTTAAAATGTACAAAAGATCTCAGAGGGGAGGTAATACTGGAGACAGAAAATCCCAACATTCCATCCATGGGACAGACACCCCCACGGAGCAGCCACCTCGTCTGGCTGCAGGTAGCCCCATGAGTCTGGGACTGTAATTCTCTTAACAGAATAAAGAACCTGCCCCACATCCACAAATCCACAGCAAGGGATGGGACTCAACCATCAGATCATCAGGGTACATTTGTCCCCACCTGCCCTAAGAAGCTGGACTTAAGCATCACTTAATTCCTCTGGTCACAGATTGCTGGGAAATGTAGGGAAGGTCCCCAGCCTTTCCCCCACATCTGCTGTCCACACCCCACAGGGTTCGCTGGGGGATGAGCCCCAGACTAGTCAAAGCATCAGCACCCACATGTCCCAGGGTCTGGGGACTGTCCTGCTGCCCCACCACCCTGGACAAACCCTCTTCTGAGGCTCCTGACATGTGCTGGGACCAAGGACGCTGGCAGGTATCTAGCCATCATGGAGCACAGGAGCTGATCAGGGCACCCAGAACCACCTATAGCTGGAAGCAATAACCACGCTGTGGGCAGACAGCTCAGGGCCTCACAACCTCACACTCCACCAGGCCACTATGCTGACCTCCCTTCCTCATAAAGCATTCTAATAGGAAAGACTTCATTTTTCTTTAACCCTACAGCTGGTTTTTGCAGGGTGGGTGTGAGGGTTGCCCATGGTGACCCCATCCCAAGCACTCACAGGCCAGGGAGGTAGCACTGGTCGGCAGCGTAGGAGGGAGGAGGTGTTGGTCGACCTCTGGTTCCTCAGTCTCCAGTGGCCCAGGCTGCCCAGCTTGAGCATGGTAGGTCACCTGGACCTGCAAGGGCACTGGGGGACCCTTGGACTTGTCAGGGCTGCCTGACTCGCTCTGTTCCTTGGGCTGAAGAGCAGGCCAGATCCTCTCCCGCCGCCACTGGATCAACGCCACACGGTCACGGATGGACTTGGCCACAATCTTCACATCACTCTCATGGAAGAATCCAGACTCAATCTGCAAAGGCAGTCATGCTGTTAGTGTTGCCAGAGACCACCCCACTTTACCCCACATCCCTCACCAAAAGTGCTCTCCCATCACCCAGCTCATTCCTCAAAGGACACGCTCATCATCCTTTGAGTAATTATTTTACCACTAAGTATAAAACTACATAGGGCATAGCTCTAGGACAGCAATTGGCACATGGCAAGTGCCTGCAGAGCGAGGGGTAGAGAGGCCACTGCCAAGCCTAACCTGCCTCCCACAGGGTCAACAAGAGTGAAACTCAGAGCAACCAGGCAGCCAGGCCTGGGGGCTTCCCAAGCTGCCAGCCCACCCAGGGCTGGCTACAGAGAGAGAGGGGATCCTGGCTGTCTCTGTACTCAAGTAGTTGTGGGGCCAGCATTTGCCTTGCATCCTCTGAGACATTTCAGAGGCTGGGAGACTGCCCCAAATGGGGATAGGGGATGCAACAAAGTTCTAAATGGAGCAAGGAGGTTCATTTGCAATATGAAACCGTAAGATATACACCAATCCCTGACAAAATTCTAAAGCCAGCTGACCAAGCAAAGAACTGGAAAGCATTGGTAAAAGAGCCCCGAGATCTCTGGGAAACATCATGAGCTCACTGAGAGTGGTTGCAACAGACTACCTTCCTTCTTTCTGAAAAAAGAGACCCCTTTAGGAGGGGCTGCCCTTGCTATACTAGGCTGCCGGTATAGAGACAACAGCAAACACATAAAAACTTGTCAGAACTAAGATTGCAAATCCATCTAAGTTTCCCCTCCCTTCCTTAGAACTTCAGACCTGAAGATAGCGGATCAGGCTAGATGAGCCAGACCCCTGTGGGAGGGAGGAGGCACCTGTGCTGAGGGCAGGCAAACTGACAAGGGCCAGCTAGGGTGGGGGCCACAGCTGCAAGTCAGCACCTGCGCAAAACACCAGATGAGAAAATACACTAGGAACACTAGAGCCATGCTCCTCAGACATGGAAAGTTGGAATTCGAAAACAGGAGCCTTGCTACTGGGTGGTAATCAGAGCTATTGGTGTGAACTGTACAAGAGACATGAACAAACACAGGTGCAAACTGCACATGCACACATACGGTGTCTGCATGTGACGGTCCAGACACATGCGCACTTGTGGCTCTGCCCACTGGAAGGGAGCAAGGAGCACTCAGGGCTCCACTGCTGTGGGAAGCCAGCACTGCTCAGAGACACGGCAGCTCAGCTCTGGGCAGGACAAGGACAAGCCCAACAACGAGAATGCGTTCAGAGAATGCTCTGCCACAGGACAGCCAGCACCAAGGGCCTCCTGCTGGCAAATCTGGGATATTTTGAAGATCAAAATGAACGCTGATATGATGACGGTTTAAAGGATGTGACGTGTATTTTGCATCTGGGGCATATAAATAATCTGTGGTGGCAAAAGAGCTGAGTTGTCACTGTCAGTATCAGGGGAGTGGCCATGAGTGCGTGTGGTCTCCCTGCCTCCTCCTGCCTCTCCCTCTTTCTCTCTCCTCTGTCCCCCTACTCATTTCCCTCCCTCCCTTTCTCATGGAGCATTTGCTCTAACACAAGCCACATCATGAGCAGCCTCCTCCATCCACCTGCTGGAAACTGAGGTCTCCTGCCCCAGACCCAGTAGGGCCTGAGATTGCAGCCCAGGAGACACCGGACTACACTTCATGTGGGGCCCTGAGCCAGAGGCACCTGCTGAGCTGCCCCATCCCTGACCTCAGAAACTGTGCCAGGCCAGAGGCATTCTAAGCACTGCCTTTGGAAGTAACTTGTTAGGCAGCCATGGGCAACTCCCACGTGGAAGATAACCCACTGAGGAAAACCAGAAACTATGAGTCCACAGAGAGATGAAGAATTAAGTAAATGAAAAATGTGACCAAGAATAGGCTATTTATGGAGTATCCAAGCCCCTCCCCACGAGATCTGTACAGTCACAAAGGTGAGAGCAAGTCTACATAGTGAAGCCACACCAAGCCCACAGCCAGCATCCTGCCTCATGGAGACACACACAAACCTATCCCCTTCTGTAAGACTCCTGCAAAGACACAAGGCTTGACTGTGACCCACTCACACAGGGACATCTGATCCCTTGCCCAGGATCGGTCCAAGGAAGTCAGGGGCTGAAGGGGCCAAGGGGACTCAATGGCATCACAAACATGTCTGGGGACCTGAGTGACCTGAGGACAGAGTTGGCTGTTCAGGAAAGTGTCCTAGTTAGTAGGAAAGAGACAGGTAAGTACTCACGGGTAAAGGGGAATCAGATCTACCACTTACTCTCAAACAGTTCATGGGAAATAAACAGTCCTTTGTGGTGCCCTTGCAATTTCGCAGCAAGTTTATGATTATTTCAAGAAACTTTACTTCTGGCTTGGCACCCATAGCTCATTGGTTAGGGCACCAGCCACATACACTGAGGGTGGCAGGTTCAAACCTGTCCTGGGCCTGCTAAACAACAACAACAACAAAAATAGCCGGACGTTGTGGTGGGCACCTGTAGTCCCAGCTACTTGGGAGGCTGAGGCAAGAGAATCAGCCCAAGAGTTTGAGGTTGCTGTGAGTTGTGATGTCAAGGCACTCTACCAAGGGCAACAACTGTCTCAAAAAAAAAAAACTTTATTTCAAAAGACAATTCTGTTTAACAGAATGAAGTTTCCATTAGGAAAGCCTTGGTTGAGGCTTCCACTGACTCAGGAGAGGAGTGAGCTGGGTGTGACCAGAAGCTGATAGCTTGGTCAATGGGAGTGAGCTGGGTGTGACCAGAAGCTGATAGCTTGGTCAATGGGAACCACTCGTACTTGGGGTCTGCACTGGCCCAGACCCTGATTCCACTTAGTAGTAGGGGCAGCTTATCAGGAAAAAAGGAAGATGGTCTGAACCCTCAGAGGAGGCCCTAGACACCAGGTCCTCTTCTGAACTCAGAGATGGGAGTGGATTTTTCCCAGGGATCCCCAGAGATTGGCTCCAACCCTAGGTGGCCTCACAGGTATCCTCCCTGTCACGGGGACTTGGGGGCAGGCCAGCCAGACCTGCTCGGCCAGGGCCTCTGCTCTTGGTAAGCACCCGGCTCAGGCTGTCCCAAAGGCACCAGGTGACCTCAGGGTCACACCCAGACTTGCAGCTCCACCCTTGCACGCTTTGGCCCAGACACCTGCCCTGAGGACCATGCCTGCTGTTGTGTCTATTTTCTGTTGCACAGCAGCCCATGGCCTGTTTTTCCTTCTGAATCTGTCTTCACCGTCACCCCCAGTGTTCCTCTCCAAGGCATTTCTTTTCATTTTTCCCAAACAGGGAAGAATCTAACCACAGTCTCTGCCACACTGGCATATCCTATCATAAGAAGTCATGCAGGCGGAGGGAAGGGCAGGGGCTCCCACCCCTGCCCCTCAAGGTCCCACTGCAGGGAGGTCACTGCCAGATCAAAGCCAGCCTAGGTCCCCACAGGACCCCTGCTTCCCTCTGCCTCTCTCTGGGGCATCTTGACCCAGCATAGGCACCCCCTGCACCCCCCAGTAATATTTGTAAAGAGCTAACTTCAGAAGAAGAAGGAGAACTCTGCCCCATCCTCATCCTCTCCCGCCTTCAAGTCCCTGCAGAAGGAAGTCTTATCTGGATTCCAGGATGTTCCAGGACTTGCTGGTCTCAGTTTTAAGAACAAGCACAGCCTCAGGCCCAGGCACGCTATCTCCCTAGCCTTGGTGAGGGGCTGCCATCACTTTGTCTTCAAGGCACTATGGTGAGCCCCCTCCAGTGTGGGGCCCACAGGAGGGCTGCAGAACCCCGGGGAGGCAGGGAGGTACCCCAGGCCCCAATGAAGGACTTTGGTATTTCAGGTGGACAGGAAGGAGGAGGATGAGGTTAGAACCTGGAAAGGGCCTGGGCCCAGGATCGACCTGCAAGGCCCAACAAGCAGCAGGGGAAGAGCCAAAAGCTCAACAGGCACACGCAGGGCTGTTCCTGCGAGAGGACCCCCACTGTGGGAGCGTGTAGCGTTCAGCTCATCACAGGTGGCTCTCGGGGAGCTGGGCTTCCCTGCTCTTATCAGAGTGGGGGGTACAAACTATTTCATTATCATTCTTTAACTGAACATGGGTCACGTCCCTTCTTCTGCATGGATGCTCTATTTCACAGGCAGCACGTCTCACAATGAAAACAATGTGGGGAAGGGAGGAGGTGCCAGGGACCGAGGGGCCTCTGCTATGTGCTGATGCAGAACCCAGCCCAGGAGTTCAGCCAAGTGCCAGGCACTTGTGTGGAGAAGGGCACAGGAGGCTGTGGTTGAGGGAACAGCCATGTCTGCAGTGGTCCAGCCAGAGGCAGTGGGGCCAAGAAGCCAAGTCTCCTCCATGAAGAGCAGGAGTCTTGGGAGGCTCTTCCTGGCTCACCTGCTTTGGAAGTAGCTGGTCAGAGTCCAGGACAGGAGGTCCAGGGCACATTTTGGGCACCATCGCCTGATGGCACCAAAGTGAAACTAGGAAGCAGCATGTTCGAGTTAAAACACAGACATCTGGAGTCTGCTTGTGTGAGCTCCTGGGCACCTCCCAGGATGTGCCACCCACATGGGAATTGGTGCATAGCCCCAGTGTCCCATCACTCAGTCCCCACGTCCTTTGCACCCTGCCCAGACCAGCACCTCAACTATACTCATGGAAAGAGAGAATTCTGCCCATGTCAAAATCAGAACATCTAAACACCCTCCCCCATCCTTACCATCATCCAGACCTCAACACACCCTGTAAAGCCAAGGTCAACGCAGCCAGCTTCCTCATCCTCACCCTCCTCAAATGCGTGAGACTGTCGCAGGCGGCCCCCCCCCCCACCAAAGCTGCCTTCCCTCGTCTCAGGGGGCCCTTGCAGGGCCCCCCACCCCCCCACCGAGTGGCCACCAAGACCCCAGAAGGATGCTCCCACCTGCAGCCAGC
This sequence comes from Arctocebus calabarensis, assembly GCA_963573935.1. NCBI lineage: Eukaryota > Metazoa > Chordata > Mammalia > Primates > Lorisidae > Arctocebus > Arctocebus calabarensis. The sequence goes on from CAUYON010020096.1 coordinate 37,610, forward strand.
ATTCTAATGCTCCGCTCATGAGAGCACACCACCTGCACACAATGTGCAGTACGAGTGTGAAGGCACAGCTATCTCACAACAATGGACAGAACTGTGCTCCTGAAGCCACACATCGATGTGCTAGTAATCATCTGATGCAAGTCACAGCAAACCTGTGGTGATTAAATTTGAAAATGTACCTCTGCGTACCACATAAGGTTAGCAAGAGCTATGAAAGCTTCCGCCAGGAAGCACAGAGCTAAATGACCCTGTTAGATCCGCTGACCAGAGCCTTCTGTGTCTGGGTCAGGAGGCGACCGGAGACATGCCACATGGGGGTGGCTGGGTGGGGACACAGATGGTCATTTTGCAGCATCCAGGATGACTGTGCAGTTTGAAGGAGAAGCCCTGAAGAGAAGCCAGCCTTAGGGACATCATAGCCCTAGACACAGGCCACTTTCCAGGGGAAGGCAGAGTTCTGGCCATGGCACCCAAAGCCTGAGGAGGGGGCTCCTCCCTCCAGGCACTGAGACCTTGCACTCAGGTACATGCCAGGAGCACTCCCCCACGCACGCACAGCTGTAGAGCGGGTGGGATGGCATGAGGCATGCCCCAGCATCCCTACAGCCCCAGGGCCCCAGCTGTACCTTAGCTCACATAGCCCAGACCTCTCAGCCACGTGGCAAATCCCACTAGCAACTGTGTTCCAGCATGTCTCCTAGGAGGTCATGGCTGCAGGAAGCTTAGCTACAAGGCTACCACTCCCCTCCTACACCACCCTTGCTGTACCACCTACACCAAATGCCCCATCAGACCACTCATGCACCATGTATCCCCACGGACAGGCAGCTGCTAGAAGGAGCAGTCTTCAGGGTTAGCAAACCAAAGCTCATCATGTGCAGCCCTACTGGCTCTGAAGGACACACACCTTCCAGGGCATCAACCAAGCCTCAGTTTCCTCATCCAAATGGGGGCTCCAGGAGCCTGGCCACGGGATCCTATGCAGATGGGCCACCCTACACACACATCTTTGTGGACCCCATTTAAGAGCAAGGTCTTCCTTTCACTGAAACTTAGCCAGGCCTGGGAAGCGAAGCTTGTGGAGAACCATCAGTCCGAGACTTATGACATATGGACATTTTCAACAGATGTGCTATATTCAGTAAAAAGTTTATTTTAGACAAAAATAGGAAAAGGGACAAGCACCTTTGTGGTCGGTCATTCCACATGAGAGAGGGCTCTCCAGCAGTGAGCATGCTGGCTTTATTTGTGCTCAGTTCTTCCACTAAAAAGTAGTAGCTCATTTATTTCTAATGCTCAACTATTTAACCCTGCAATACTGAAGGCCTTCCTCAACTCTCATTCTCACTGGTTTTCCCCTTTGTGACTTTCCCGCTTGCATCTGTTCTATATGGATTTTCACGCTCTTCATATCAATTTGTCTAAGTTTGTTCACCTTTTGTAATTAACAACAAAAATGTTACGTCCATCTCCAGGACCCATGCAGCAGCTCTCAGGAGGCAGCACTAGCCCTGTGGCCTCTCCCAGGCCAAGCTCCCACCACTGTCCTCTCTGGGGTCAGCAGCCCAGTGCCCAGCAAACAAGCCCTAACCCCAGCTGCAGTGTGACGGTACTGTGTTTGCCACTCCCAGCCAATGCTACACTGTCCAACAGAATCCTTCAATGATAGACATGTCAAGCACTGCTCAAGATAAGAAGCACTAACCACACATTGTCATGAGTACTTGAAATGTGGCTAGGAAGACTCCAGAAATGAATTTTAAATTTTAATTAATTTTAGTAGCCACACATGGGCAGTGGCTACCCTACTGGATGGCATAGGCCTAGAGAATCAAGTCAGAACAATCCACCCTGGCATTCAAGGCTCTAGAATTGCCCTACCTCTACATCCCTACACCATATGCCCTGCATAATTATTATTACAACACTATTACCATGTGGCATCAACCAGGCCTCTTATCCCACCCAGGCCGGCACCTGAACCTCTCCTTTTTGTCTGTGCTGGCTGCCTCCATCTCTCCTGCCCAGTCATCCCAGAAACCCCTGACAGAGGCCCAGTATGACACCCTGGCAGAAAGGGGCCACTCCTGTGCCCTCTTGCTTATAGTTCCTCACCCACACAGGAGGAGCAGGAAGGACAAAAGAGATAGAGATGTACCCCATCCACTGCCCTTCTGGGTGGAAAAGTACCAGAAACCAAAACAACCATGACAGTGTCTCCAAAACAAAAGGAAAGGCATGTGCCCGGTATGGTGCCTCACGCCTACAATCCCAGAACTTCAGGAGGCCAAAGAAGAAGGACCACTTGAGGCCAGCCACTAGCCTACTCAACATGGAGAGACCCCATCTGCACGCACACAAAAAAATAGTTGGGTGAGGTGGTGCACACCTGTAGTATCTGCTACTTGGGAGGCTGAGGCAGGAGGATCACTTCAGCCCAGTAGTCAGGGGCTGCAGGGAACTATGATCATGCCACTATACTCCAGCTTCCAGGCTCAGTGACAGAACAAGACCCGGTCTCTTAACCAAAAAAAAAAAAAAAAAGAAAGAAAGAAAGAAAGAAAGAGGAAAGAAAGAAAAGAGGGAAGGGAAGGAAAAAGGGAAAAGGGAAAAAGGAAAGGGGGAAGGGAAAAAGAGAAGGGAAGGGGTAAAGGAAAGGAAAGGACCCAAACTCAAAGCCACCACACTGAAGCAAAGTTAGCAAGAGCTTAGCTAAAATAAACAAGGCCTTTTCAACCCTTCAAAGTCCTTATTTTACCCTTCCAGTTTCACACAGAATTCTTTCACTGCACTACCTCAAGTTGCTCATCTACTGAGTCCTGTGCAGGGGAGCAGAATTCCCATCTATCCAGCCACCATACAGATGTGGCTGCAACTGTGAGACCTCTGAGCCTGTGCTGGTCACTGCCCACTGGATGGCTCACTGTCCTTCTGGACCAAGCTCCCCCATGGACTGCTTTAGTTCTAACCTTTGGAACCCACATACTCCCAAAGCCTACACCCCAGACTCTGCTGTGGCTCCTGTGAGACCCACTTACTGGGCACACATGACTGTGGGAGGTGTACTTACCATTTCCTGGGCCACCTCGTCCGGCGTCTCCTTCTCTAGGTCGAAGGTGAACTCTATGGCTCCATTGTCCTTGGGCTTTCCTTTCAGTTTCTTGGGGTCCTCGACCCAGAGCCGCAGAGCAATGGTGGACTTTCTGCCATGGTCCTCCTCGGCTAGCTCCACCCTCACGCCTGTGTCCTCTGCGAAGAAGGCGTGGCTCAGCAGGTCCTTGATCTCATACCTAGAGGGAGAGAGCTGACAGGCAGGGGCAGGGGCGCTGGGGCCTCTGCACCCTGACTCCTACTGGCTACAGTTGTGAGGACGTCCCTGCGGCACACGTGGGCATCAGAGGCCTCATCCCAAATAGCTCTGCTCTAAACATTGTGTTCTCGCCAGGCTCCTGAGTTAGAAAGTCCTGATTTCACTACCAGGTGGGCAAGCTCTGCCTGAGTGTGTATTTCCTTCACTCCCAGGGGGTGAGGAAAAACAATCTGAATGTGGTCTTACTACATAATGTCTTAAGACTTTTTTTTTCTCCCTCATTATAAAAAGAAAACATGTTCTTTGAAAGAGATTCAACGAACACAAAAAGTAATTTTGAAAAGCAGCAGCCCTCCCACTGTGCAGACACAGTCCCTGCTAATGTGCTCCGGGTGCTTTCAATTGTCACAAGAGACAGTCCCCAGCTAGGACTAAAATGGGAACAGAGAAGGCAAAACCCCTACCCCCCACACACACCTTAATGTCATGAAGTAATGACTTTGGTGGAGGGGCCTCCTACAAGATGAGGGACTGGTGAGCAAAGAGAGGAGGGAGGGGATGTGCTGAGGGTGAGTGAGGACCTGCAGAATACAGGGGTCTCAAGCCAGTGTCCAGCCACGGAGGGCCTGAGCTGGAAACCAGGCGTTCTGCTGCTGAGTGTTGCTCTGGTGACCATTTCCGAGCTCTGCACAGCTTTGCCGCCTAAGCAAGCATCGCTACTCACACAATGCACACTGTCTGGGCTCAAGTTGCTTCTGTATATGATGCCTGCAGAGTCACTAGGTGGCTGTATCGACAATCCATCTCTGTCTACTGCTGAGGGGTGTGTCACATCAGATGATGGGTGTACACCAGTTTGTCTGAAGGTGAGGGAAAGCTAAGAAAGCACCCCAGCTTTCTGGCTGACCAGCTGGGAAGGACAGGCCCTTCTCAGAGGTAGGTAGCTAGCTCTGTGGAGCAACTGGAGGGAACTACTTTTGAGATGGCTCAACCAACAGATGCATAAAATACACTGCCTGGGCTTCAGAAAGGATGACAGGACTGAAGTCCCTTCTGGAACCGTGGTGTGGTGTGAAGAAGTCCTCTAAGGCTGTGGGAATGGGCAACCCCTACCTGGAGTAATGTAGAGAAAAAGCAAGGAGCAGGAGGAGGAGGCACAGGCACTCAGATGCCATAGGCTGAGTTAACGAGCAGCAGCCAGTCAAGGAGGGACCGTGCCTGAAGCCAAGGAGTGTGTTCCCAGACAGCAGATAAGCATGACAGGCCTGCCACCCCCCACATGCACACAGAGCCATTGTGCCCAGCGGCCTCTGCAGACACACTGGACACCCTGGGCTGGGCCCGGGTGTCTTCTGAAGTTCTCTCTTGTCACGATCATGATGCTAAATGCCAGCTGGAATGATTTCAGCTGGAGAAGACCCCAGAACCTAACGCCACGTTGAAACTCACCTTTCCTCCTTGTTTTTGCAAATACATTCCCCAATGATCTCCTTGATCTCAGGATCGTGCACTTTCTCAAAGCTGGCCGGCTTGATACCCTGAGAATAGGAGAGCAGAGTTACCTGACTCCGATCAGCTGCTCTCCATAGTGCAAGGGACTCTCTCTCCAGCCATGACAGACAATAGGCACTGCACTTAACCTCTACCAACTACTAGGGAACTGGACAATACATGCAAAGTGGCCAGGCTCAGACACCGGACAATGGGGCAGTGTCCGATGTAGACTCTAAGAGAAAGGGACAGATGAGGCAGTTTCTCCCACAGCCCACCTCGCTGCCCAGAACAGTTCCCAGGCTAAAGCAGGATGCCCAGCAGAGCCCTGCCATCCCTTGGAGTTGTGGGGTGAAGTACAGAGAGTTCAAGGAGGCAGGGGAGACCACAGGCAGAGTTCTGGAAAGGAGCAACACAGGAAAAAGAGCCCCGGATACATGTATCTGCACATGGGTCCCCTGGAGTCTTTACTGAACAGACCACAAGTACGCGGTCAACTCCACAGGGCTGGGCAAAGGACACAGGGAAATGCGGGCAAAGGACACAGGGAGATGCAGGCAGAACAATTACCAGAGTGCACACAATCAAGATATAACACAACACACACAATATTAGCATCCAACTAAAAATTTCCAGACATACTAAGAAGCAGGAAATGTGACCCATGACATTGCAGAAAAACAAATTATAGACAAAAAAATAGACCTGAAAGTGAGAGAGACACTGAAACTTGCAGACAAGGAGGTTAAAACTCATTACAGCTATGTACAAGCATTTAAAATAATGAGGAATAAAACTAACAGGAAAAAAGAACCAAGTGGAACTAGAGATGAAAAGCACAACATATAAATAAAGGTTTCACTGGAGCAGATCAATAGCAGATTAAACACTACAGAAAAAGTGAGTGAACTTGAAGATGTAGCAGTAGATCAGACGGTTGCTGAGGCTCTGTCCCATTCCTTTCAGAATTGGGAGTGCAAAAGTCAAATATGCCCACAGCATACACAAAACTGGAGTCTCTGGAGGACAGGGGCAGGAGGATTTAAAAAATACTTGATGAAATTATGACCAAAGACTTTCCAATTTTGATGAAAACTGTACACCCATAGATGTAGCAAGCTCAGGCCTCAGGCAAAACAAAGCAGAGCAGGAGATAAATTAGAGAGCTGTGCGAAGCCACTGGAATCCTCCTTGAAGTCACCTCCCCACTATGTAAAGCCAGTAGCCTGGTTTCCTACCAGCTAGGACTCCCATGGAGGACACCTCTCGGGTTCTCTCACATCTGTCAAAGCAACCATTGCCCCAGCAACAACATGCAGCAAGCACATCCACCTAAGCACCTAAGCTGTAGAATCTGATACTGGGGTTAACACTTCAAATATAGCAGTCAGTTTCTGGAAAGGTGTTGATCAGGGCTTGGCTGCAGAGCCTCCCAAGTGGGGCGATGAGGCCCTTATGTGCCAGCTGTGCTGTCAACTCAGAGGCTGGCAGAGGAACTGCGGTGAGGAGGTGGATGGGACGCCACCCAGACAGTGAGGCCTTTCCAACAGTACCTGGGCTTCCCCATTTACACCCCCACCCTGAGGGTGCAAGAAAGCTATTTGTGGTCACTGCTGGCCACAGCCCAGGCCAGGCAGCTTTGAGGTGGGTGGCCTTCCTCAGCCAATGGCAGCGCATGAAGGGAGTTGAGCAGGAATGCAGCAGTCAGACACAGGATTTCAGAAGCACAGGGTAGGGGGTGGGCAAGTTTTGCCTGCAATCTGCTGGGTTGGGTTTTTGTTCTGAAGACCAGTATGGGAAACTAATTAAAAATATTTTTTAAACACATTGATGGCATCAATCATCATCTTCTTCCTCCTTCAACAATATTTACCCTTCTAAAGCTTAACCTGGCTTTTTTTCTGAGACAGTCTCACTATGTCATCCTTGGTAGAGTGCTATGGTGTCATAGCTCATAGGAATCTCAAACTCTTGGGTTCAAGCAATTCTCTTGCCTCAGCCTTCCTTGTAGCTGGGACTATAGGGGCCCGCCACAATGCCCAGCTATTTTATTTTTTGTTTAGCAGGCCTGGGCCAGGTTCAAACCCACCAGCCCCGGTGCATGTGGCTGGTGTCCTCACCACTGAGCTATGGATAACTGACTTTTTTTTTTTAATAGAGAGAACATAAAGCATAAATTTTCCCAAAGGCAGGGAAGGGGAGGGAGGGAGACATGCCTGTTGAGCCCTGGCTACTGAAGCCCCCTTGCTAGGGGTCAGACACGTAAGGACCCCCAGGGGTTCAGCATAGCAGTGTCTACCGGCCCTGAGTTGACCAGACATATGTCCCAGCCAAGTTCCTGACAGACCATGCCCCTCAGTGAAGCCATGAGCCCCTTTCCCACCCCATGACAGCTCTGTTGAGGCCTGACAAATGGAGCCCTAGGTCTCTGGAGCCCCTCAATTCCTCCTACCAGAGATGACCCTTATCTCCTTCAAGGGCCACTGCCCACAGTCAGCAGTTTCCCCCCACCTTCCTTCTAGCACAGGGCACATTGCACCTATCTGTGAGGTTTCTGACTCAGTACCACAGCACCACCCATCAAGGACTCTGTCTGCCTTCCTATTTCCCAGGGTAACACAAGAGGGGTTCAGGACAACCAAGTGACTGATAATTTAGAATAATCAAATATATGTAACCTCCAAGGAGGGCTCAGGATTGAGGGACCGGGGCCAGGGCAACGCTGCTGAGAACCATCTGCAGAAGCAGCCAGCAAGCCATGAGGCTTCCCAGGGCAGAACAATGTTGAGGCACAGGACAGTTCTGCCTGGTCACACATCATGCAAAGCTGGGGCTGTCAGGCTAGGCCTGCACCCTAGGCTGACCCACAGGTGGCAAGGACTCCAGGGATCACGATGGCAGCCTGGGACCCTTGGACCTGTGCCTTGTAGCCCTCCTAGAGCAAACAGACAGTGGGGAGACAGGCACAGGAGCCCCAGCCCAGTCACTCCACCTCCAATGTTCTGTTTGTACTCCCTCGACCCAGAGGGCTCACCACAGAAGGAGGACAAGACCAATCTGTTTGTACAGCTGAAACCGTCCGATTAAATTAAAAAATCACAGCAACAGCAAAATTGGGATTAATGTTCCCAGTTGCCTGAGACTCAATTGGTCTACGGGTAACTGGCTGAAAAAGAAATCAGACTATTGTTTCAAAATAAAGAAGAGAAGTCCTGGGGCAGCCCAGAAGGGGCTCTGAGGTCAGGCAACCTGAGTATCCCTCCAGACTCTTTGAGTCTCAGTTTCCCCATTGTCCCAGATACATAAGTCACCCTCCATGGCTAAGCACTGTCTACAGTGCCCTGTTCATCACCATCACTTCTGCTGGGAGGCCCTGAGTGACCACCCCACTGAGCCTCAGTTTCCCCATCTATAAAATAGCCTGGCTCCTTCCTTACGGAGCCGCCATGAGGATTTTGGAAAGGCACACAGAGCCCAACCAATGGTGTGGCTGGATGAACTCACACAGGTGACCTTCCGGTAGATCTGCGCAGCATTCTGGCACTCTGAGTAGGGGTACTCTGAGGTGGCCATCTCCAGCATGCACATCCCGAAGGCATAGACATCGACAGACTCATCGTAGTGCTCCTCATACATCTCAGGGGCCATGAACTCGGGGGTACCTGTGTCCAGAGCAGCAGACAAAGCGGTCAGCCAGACACTAGCTCCTGGGCCCAGAACACCAGGAGCCTGTGCCCTGGGAGCCTTGGCCACCCAGGGCCCCATGGCCCCCTGCCAATACTATGACACCCTCTGAACACTGGGCCAGCCCTGCCCCATGCTTAGGAAGCAGGAGTCCTCTACAGATAGCAATTTCTAAAAATTCTACTTGGAATCTCATGACTCCAGGGGTAGATATCAGTCCACCGTGCCTGCAGAGCTTGTGACTTCCCAGAGAACCCTGAGGCAAACCCTGGCATATCCCCTTGTGTAGACATCATGCTCCTGATGACAGGCTCAGCACTGCCTGTTACTCAGACACCCTACAGCAGACAGAAACCTGGTAGTAATCACAGAGATACTGATAACTGCCAAACCCAGAAAGGCCTAAATGTTCCCCAGATAGGGGAATGGCTAGGCACCCAGGGCATGCCCCCACAGCAGAGTGTCACGTAGCACTTGGACCACCAGCACCACTGAGGACAGTACCAGGTGGGAGCAGGGGCAGTGGCCATCCACCTGACAGCCACCATAGACTTGTTAAGACAGGAACTACTCTTGCTGTATTAAACACAAAAGATGCAAAAACAGCATTTGCACTGATCTTTTTTTTTTTTTTTTTTTTTTTTGAGATCGGATTTTGTTATGTTGCTCAGGCCAGTTTCAAACTTGTAGCCTCAAGCAATCCTCCTGCCTCGGCCTCCTAAAGTGCTAGGGTTACAGATAGGAGCCACCGTATTCAGTCTGTACTGAAATTTTAAAGATATGGCACACTGTGACAAGCTAAGTGAAATAATACAAGATTGCACATGCATGCTTGCTGGCCTCCCCAACATAAAACAATGTACACGGAGAGAGATGATATCTGGGAGGTGAGGCAATGGCTGATATTTCTTTTCCTTACACTGGTTGGGGGTTTCTAAATTTTCTATTATAATCTTTTGCTTTAATAATATACCAGTTGCACCAAAAAAGAACCTTTTTTATTAAAATAGGTCCAATTAAATCCTATCAAGCTGAATGCTACAAAAAAAAAAAAAAAGGAGGGGGATGTAGACTTCAATAAGCCTGCTTTCAACATCTGGAAATTTGTTGACTTTGAAAGATTTTCAAAATGTTCTGTTTTCTTTTTAAAAGCAAGTGCAAACTAATTACGACATTAAAGAAGCACATGTTGGAGTTTTGTTTACTTGTCGTTTCAACTTAATATGTATTACATGTTATTCAAAGAAAAGTTAACGTTTTAGATGAAAATGAGGAAAACAAGAATATATGTTAGAAGAACTCATGAGAAATAACAGAAACAGAGTAGAATCAGAGAGACCTTGTACCAAGAGTGTTTATCCTTTTGGATTTTTGAGCCACATGATTATACTGAAGATTTTTTGCACTGGTATTTTTAAGTTAATATTACAAAGTTTCTTTCCATCCCTAACCTTGTCACCAAACAGTGAATGTGTTACCCAGGCTGGGGCAGGAAGCAAAGATACCACAAATGCCCCAGGCAGGCAGCCACAGGCAGGAGCAGCCTGAGCTGTGGCTCTAAGCTGAGCCTGGTGACAACATAAACACCTGCTCCCTGGCCCCTCCCACTCCCTGACCTGTCACGAATGGGCCTGGACCACCACCGCCACTAAGGAGGGAAGTGGGCATGCAGTGAGATGCAGCAGCGACTCATCAGGAAGCCCCAAGCTGCAGGAGGGAAGTAGGGCAATCTCTGTTGTCTACAACGCCACCCACACTTCCTGAGCCCTGTGACCATGAGAAAGGACTTGCCCTGTGACAGTAGAAAGGACCACTGCAAAGCCCTTTCCTGCTCAAAGGGGCCAATCAGGAGCCTCAGGAGCACATCCTGGGTCCTCACCTTCCCCCAACCACATCTGTCCAAAGGAAAGAACATGAAAGGGAGCTCTATCCCCATGGCTGTTGGGGACGGAAGCCAGGAGCTGAGTCAGCCACTCCCTGGCACCTGTGACAGCCTCACTTGCCCAGGTACCAGCACAGTACCAGGGGCCAGATGGGAGGGCCAGATGGGAGGCCAGCTCCAGCTGTTCCAAGACTCTCAGGAACCAAGGACCCTGCTGTAAAGAAACACTCAAGGCCCTGGACAGACTGGCTCTGGAGGTGAGCTGGGGGTGCCAGCAGGTGTGGGGCAGCTATGAGTGGCAACAAGGTGCCCTGATAATTAGCACCCACTCTGGCACGCGCACTTGGATACTGGTATATGGACATTGGCACACTTAACTCTGTTTTCCTTTCCTCACACTGTAGCCATTTAAATCTGAATTTTAAAAATAGCACATTCACACATAGACACGTGTGTCCAATGGACAGTTCTACCTACCATGCTGCTCTGTGGAGAGCTGTCAGCTGTGAAGATGGCTGATGGGCTCCCGCCTACAGCCCCCTCTTGCAGGCCTGTTCACACTCAAGGTCCTACAGACAGCTGTGCACGTGAAGTTAGGATGTCAGGGCCCAGTCTCATTCCCCTGGCCGAGACTCAGCTATGTCACCACACACTGTGAGCCCCTGCACTGCCCCCATCGCCAGCTTCCTACAGGAGGCAGATAAGGGCTCTGCCAGAATGGTCTTTCTTCTTTTTAAAGAGAGAAACAGCTGTGGCTCTGCCCTGTGTAGCTGTGAGGCCATCTCAGTCCCTGGAGGGTAGGCAAGGAAAGTGTCTCTGCCACCCAGCTTGTGAGAGACTTTATCCAGCCTCACACTAAAATCACCTTTTAGCCATGAAAACCACCCTCCCTGTTTCCAGATCTGTAATAAAAGACAAATGACTTCCCTTACGGAAATCAGAGAGTCCTAACTATCTTGTAATTTCCATTAAAACCAAACCAATGCAGACAGCCCTCATCCATCTTGTCACTACACAGGCAGAACCCGCCTCCCTGCCTCCCAATAGGAGTGGACAAGCAGACAGCACCGCTGGAGGGACCCCACACAACCCAGAGTCCCCCCAAGTGCTTCTCTGTAATGGCTACAAGAAGGGTCTAAAAGAAGTTCCTGTTGCCTTCCAAAAGGCCATCCCCCTCCCATCCTTTGCCAAGCACACTCAGCCCATTCAAGGTAGCCTGCAGCTTTTTCTAGAACAATTACCCTTAGTTCATCTATGCCCCCTTTCAGTTCACCCACCGCCAGGCCTGGTTCTATCATCACCTCCTCCTGGAAGCCCTCCAGGTGGGAAGGGCACCTCCTCCTAGACCCCTGCTTCCTCACATGGCTGCCTACATGGCCATGCATGGCTATAGCAGGACTGTGTTACCTCATCTACAACCTCCTCAGGGACAGCCAGGCCTGGCCTAGCACATGCAAACCAGCCAAACCTACACTGTGAGGGTGGGAGGCCCAAAAGGCCAAACATTTAACTCACACCCGTGTAAGAAAGTGGCACTTGGACAGGGCCCAAGAGTAATGGCTGAGTCCCTCACAATGAGGATGGCATCAGGCATGGATGCCTGGATGCACCTTTCCTCAAGGGAAACATGGAACACCTTTCCTCAATCCTTCCACTCTCCTTCTAGAACAGCCTTGGGAAGCCAGCTGCTGCCCCAGGTCCCTAGGTGACATAGGACACATCTAAAGTACAAACAAAACTATCTACAACAGCAGACCCTTATAGCCACAGCAGGAACAGCCCACAGCACCCACTGCCCCCAAAGGCATCAGAGATGGAGACCTTCCTCCTGAGGAGAGGGGGTGCTATGGCCGGAGGCTGTCCTTCCATGAAACCATGGACCCAAGGAGGACTTGACCCATTTACCACCAGGGCCAGCACCTGAGGCAGTGTGAGCCATCAGTTCATAGGCCAGGGACCCCTACTGAAAGTTCAGGAGAGCTTCCTGTTAACAGGCTTGAGGGGAACCCCCATTCACAGGGCTGTAGGATGCCTGGGTAACAGGCCTGGGACGAGCCCCCCACCCAGCCACAGCACACCCACACCACCCAGTTGTTGGCCCCTTGCTGAGGAAAGGCCTTTCTTCTTAGCACCCAAAGGATGCCACAGGCCTCATTCTCTAGGAAGATGGGCAGCCGAGGACATTCCCAGTCACAAGCTTCTCTCTAACCACAGTTTCGTGGGCTCTGCTGAGCAAAAGCTTCATGACACCCACAGAGGAGGGCACCTATTTAGGGCTCAAGGCCCCACTGTGCCTGCCAGAAACACCCAGCCTTCAGCTCAACCTGACCCAGTAACTTGAAACCTCATTTCCAAGAATCCTAGAGCCAAACAGCCAGAGGAAGCTGAGGGGTTCTGCTAGGCACCTCAGCCCTGGCACATGGCTCATGCTTTGTCCTGACATCTACTCTTGCCCCCTGGCCATACCCAGGGCTTGAGACCAGGAGCCCTACCATTTCTGAGGCCAAATTGGCAAAACCTGCCCTGAAACCTCATAGAGTTCAGCATCCCAGGGTGTAGGCTCTCCACAGCCCTGGCCCCTGTTCTCAGCTGCTTCAAAATGGAGCATAGAGACTCTCCTGCCCCACCCATTTCCTGGGGTTCGGGGGGACTGAGGCCTGGGTCAGCCTCTGCTCCCCATCACTCAGCTCCCCCTAGGGCTGTCAGAGGTCCCAGATATCCCTTTCTCAACATACCACCCATTTCATTTTCTCCAAACAAGCCAAGTTCTATCTCCAACCATGAATTAACAAGGCCCCGAGATCAACCTCCTGTCCTGCTTGTGGGGAACCAGCCCTCACATCGAGAGGCATACCAGGTCTCCACATAGGGCCTTTCCCAATCCAACCCTACGTGGGCTTCCTGAGCCTAACTCTCCCCATTGGCCCCACACATGTTGGAGGTTTCTGGGCATCTTAACCCCTGGAAATAGCTGCTCCAGGGCCCCTCCACGTGCTTGTTTCAAAGCCCACAAGGACCCCTCCCTGAACTGGTGGGCACCAAGTGTCCATGCCTGGGGTCAGGCACATAGCACAACACAGACCCATCCTCTCTGCACAGCAGCTATGAGCTGACTGTCCCCAGGGCCCAGCACCTCCCCCCAAGGCAGCCAGGAAGGCTGCTCAGGGGAACCGTGTCTGAGCTGAGGACTGAGGATGAGAAGGGGAGGCCGGAAATGCCCACCAATCTGAGTTCCTCAGTGCCCAGCTCACCCGTCGTACGTCATAACTGCCTTCCCCCAAGTATGTGTGTTCCCCAGACACCCCAAGTTATCACTTCCCTGGGCACTCCCCTCCCTGCCCGCTGAGAAACTCCAGCATCACTAGCCACAAACCTCACCTAGCTCCTCTGTGGTTGCGGCCTCCTTCCCTCCTCAGAGTGCCCACAGTGCCCACACGTACCACGGGCATCGCCACCCAGTCCACCTCCCTCACCAGACAATCAGAGCTGGCACCTAACCACAGCCAGGGTGCAAATGCAAAGAGCCTCAAGGCCAGAGTCGGGGGTGGGGGGGAGCAATGCCAGCAAGGGAGGGCCTGGATTTAGCGCATCCACCCCTCAGGCGGGTTCCGTGGCTGAGATCTGGGAGGCTGAGAGGGGTAGCTCAGATGCCTAAGCCTGAGGCCTCCATATCCAGACACTGTCCCCTGGGCCTCCCACACCAGATCTGCAGTGTCTAAATGAAACCTGATGCTCGCCAGGCCCTGGAATCCTGCCCAGCGGGGAGGAGAAATGGCTTTACCTATCACACTTTTGGCAAATGATGCTCTTTTGAGGGTGGCCAAGCCCAAGTCACCAATCTTCACAGACCCGGTTGGGCCAGTGATGAAGATATTGTCGCACTTCAGATCCCGGTGGATGATGGGCGGCGTCCTCGTGTGCAGGAACAGCAGGCCCTTCAGGATCTGCCGGCACCAGCTGCGGAGCACCTTGGGCTTCATCACCTTGAAGCGCTTCAGGTACCTGGGGTGGGGGGCAGGGCACACTTACCATGCAGCTCACCAGCAGCAGCATTGACACAAAGGCCCCCCCACACCATTCGGGCCTGGCACTAAATCTGTCCACATGCATGCAGGGCCCACCTATGACAGGCAGTGAAGGTGAAAGGGGAGGGCAGGCACTTCTGTCCCTTCCAGGGGTCACCAGCCAGAGCCAGACCCCTGAGCAGCAAGGCTGGGCTCCTAACGCTCCACCACTCCCCTCACACCAGGGACCTGCCTGCTGTGGCTCATGCCAAACACCAGCCTGATCTCACACTGAAATGGTGCCAGCCTGGCTTTATCAGGTGCCTGAGGCAGAACAGAGGCCCAGCCAGTGGGTCCTTATGGTAAGGGTAAGGATGAGGGAGTGCCGGGACCTCTGGGAACCACCAGGGCTAAAGAACATGAAGCTGGGCCTCCCTGTAGCTAGCTACCTGTGTGGCCTGCTCTGAACAGTGCCCTGGGAGGTGGCAGCAGGTGAGGCTTGGAGAGGAGCTGTCCCCTCACTGTGTACTCACTGTCAGAGAAACCTCCTGGTGGCAGGGCACTAACAGACCCAGGGCTCCATCTCCATGGTGCAGACCGGGGCCTCGGTGAGGTAGGACAAGCCGCCATAGCCACTGGCTCTAGACCCCTCACTGAGCTTATTCACACCCTGGTCTGTGTTCTGCTGGCTTCTCAACACCTGCTACAGCTGCTTCCTGAGCCTCTAGAATGTGCCAGGCTGGCTCCCAGGCAGAAACCAAACCCCGGCCAGAAGCAAAGCCCAGGTACCCCAGACAGATAATCACCTCACCGAGAAGTAAAGCACCTCCTGGCATCCCATGCAGAAGGGGAAAAAAAGGGATAGCTTCCTGGCCGTGTCCGGGTGATACGTCGTATTAGTCACAGGAGGCCAAAGAGAGCGAATGCTAAGAGGAACTGCGGCACTGCTTTGTTTACTCTCATTTGGGGAAGGGACTTGCCGGGAGGACACAGATTTATCACACCTCTAAGAGGCGAGATGCCGGACCTCAGGCACAGCCCAGAACCCTGGTCCTGCCCAGCTACGGTGCCCCTGCGCCCAACACCAGAACCTCCCCACGAGCAGCAGGGCTTACGTCTTCAGGGTCCCCGAGGTCATCAGTTCAGTCACTAGCACAATGCACCGTTTGCCCTTGGCACTGGACTCCCAAAAGTCATAGAAGCGCACGATGTTGGGGTGCTGCAGGCCTTTGAGCATCTCTGCCTCCTCCTTGAACCGCTGCCGCTCCAGCTTGGTGAGCTTCCGGTCCTGGAATGAAAGAGATATGCTGAGTGGGCAGGGAACCAGGTGCAGGAGGGACTGGGTGGTTTGGCCCGAGGCCTCCGAAGCAGCAGCATGTCCCGGCAGCAGCACGTGGCAGGACCAGCCCTTCCTCTACACACAGAGAGCTGAGGGGTTTCGAGAGAGGAGCTTGAGGCCACATGTGCTATGGCAGGCAATCCCTTAGCTCCCAGGACCCTGGATGCAGTCCCTGCAAAGGGACCTCCACAAAAAGAAGTTCTGGGGAGCCAGAGAGGCCTCATAAATCCACACTGACAAGCTCGTACACTTTTTCCATAAAAACACATCAAGGCCTTTGTTCCCTCAGCAATTATTCACTTTCTGAGTGTTTGTTAAAAGAATGAAACAGTTGTTTACTTCTAATGTACACACAACTTGGAGGAAGTGCTCAGACCCAGTAGATGAGACCAGAGGAGACCCTGGCAAGTGCCTGAGACCAGAGGTAAGGAAAGAGGAGAGAGAAAACCCCAGCAGACCCTAACTGACTAGACAGCAGCCAGGGCCTCTGGTGCAGGAGGACATAGCAGACACCTCCCTGGACCCTTGGGCCACTGAGGGCAGCTGGAGCCCATAGAACTACTCACTGACTTCAAGTTTAAACAGGGAACAGCAGACAAATACCACTGTTGTCATCCAGGAACCCTCGCCATGTGCATGCTGCTGGGCATCCCCCATACACCTCCTCTGACCACAGGTCTGAAGAGGGAACCACCAGAACAATACACCACATTCAAACACTCCAGTGCCACCCACCCTGCCCCACCTGCTCCAGCATCTGCCACAACTCCCTCAGCTACCATTACCCTAAGCTCCCCCGTCTGCCACCGCCCTGCCCTTGCCTCACTCCACCCTGCCAGGCAGGCTACCTGGATCCCAGCCTTTCTTTCTCAAAATCCTTCAATGGATTCTCACCTTGGAGCACTCAAAATAAACCCAAAGAGCCCACACAGCTGGAAAGCTTTATGTTGCCAACTTTTTACCCATCTGAGGCCCGTCTCCACCCTGAATATGCACCATGCCCTTCTCACCTCCATGCAAGCTCATGCCCACAGCATCACCTCCTGGTCCTGGTTGAAGAGGCCCACAAATAACACCTGCCTCCCAAGGGAAATGTCAGAAAAGAAATGTATATTTTCAGAAAGAAACCATAAACACAACTGAAAACAGAACAGCGAAATTCTGAGGAATCCCAAGGAGACACAAAGCAGGTAAATTTGGATAAATGAAGGAAGAAATCCGAGCTGAAAGGAAATGCAAGCCAAGACATCCGGATCCTCAAAAAGCACCTAAAGGATGTCAAGCCAGACTCAAATACAACACAGAGGAGAGAAGTGGGCCCCAAGATCACAAAAAGGGTCATCTTGGTAAGTAATTCTACCCCAAACGGCACCCATTGGGCCATTTGGCCTCCCAACAACCTGCCAGACCCCTCCCCCAGAACACAACCCCCCCCACCCCACAGGTCCCTTCATTCATAACCTGGATCGCTGACAGAGCCAAACAATACCAAAAAGAAACATTGACATAGCCAAACCCAGAAAAACAAATAATTCCAGAACCAAGGGAAACTTCAAAAAAAATCTAATTACCGTTCTCATAAAGACCCAAAAAGTTGACATGCATAAATAAGAGCAAGTTGCTATTTAAAAAGGAGCAATCAAAAAAGAATACTTGCAAATCAAAACTGGGGCTGACTTACTATTATAAAAAGTTCAATATTAAAAAAAATCATCCCGCAATTAGTGGGAACACACCTACGGTGCATCTTAGCAGGGTACTGGTGAAACTTATTAAAGGTAGAGTATCAATGTCTTTATATAGTGATCAAGAAAATGCCATGAAGGCTATCTGTAATAGTACGATCAAAATATTTCTGAATGTATATGAAGCACAT
>CAUYON010020101.1:0-27826 GCA_963573935.1 Arctocebus calabarensis
TGGTGTGCGCCTATAGTCCCAGCTACTTGGGAGGCAAAGGCAGGAGACTCGCTTGAGTCCAGGGAATTGGAGGCTGCTGTGAGCTGTGATGCCACAGTACTCTCTCCAGGGTGATAGCTTGAGGCTCTGTCTCAAAAAAAAAATCATTAATTAAATTATCTTCAAAAGAAGTTCAAAGCATAAATATATTCTTTTTTTCTCTTTTTTCTTTGATCAACATAATTTAAATGTGCCACAGAAGTTTAACTATAGGTTCAAGTGTGTTGTGAGATAAAAAAAAAAAAAAAAAAGATTGAAAAATACTGCTCTATTGAAAAACAGAGCTCTTTTAAAGAGCTCTCCTGGTTAGGTCATGCTCACTCAGGATAATCTCTCTCTTGATTAACTCAAAGTCCGTTGATTATAGGCCTTAAATTTGCACACTCCCTCCATCTGTGCCCTAGAATATAACCTAATCATAGGGGTGACATCACCATATTCACAGCCCTGCCGTGCTCGAGGAGTGATGATTACACAAGGCGTGTACGCCAGGGGTTCCGTCAGAATTTGAGAGGGGACATCTGAGAATTCCCACCGCAACATCTTTAACCCCTGCCATCTGCCAACAGGCCCTATTATGTGACTGCTCGCACAGCAAGAAGGCCCAGGTCAGCACATGCCCATTCTCTGCTCTCAGGCTTTGCGCTTGTGTCAGCTCCCTGGGTCTGCCCTAACAAAGTATCCCAAACCAGGGCGGCTTAACACAATAGAAATTTGTCCTCTCGGAGTCCTAGAGGCTGGAAATCCAAAATCAAGGTGTCAGCAGGGCCGTGCTTCCTCTGAAACCAGTAGGAGAATCCTTCCCTGCCTCTTCTAACTTCTGGTGGTTTGCCAGAAATCTTTGCATTATTTGGCTTGAAGCTGCGTCAGTCCAGGCTCTGCCCTCCCTGTCACATGGTGTTCTCCTGTCCGCTGTGTCTTCTTATGAGGATGGCCCACTCGCCTCTGTGCTCGCATGGCCTCATCCTAACTACTTACATCTGCAGTAACCCTATTGCCCAGTAAGGTCACAATGTGAATCCAACCTGTAACACTGCCATTGTTGTCAGGCCTTTTATTCCCACATATTTATAAACCCTGCACTACATTATTTTTACTCTGAGCAGTCAATTATGTTTTAAAGACATTTTAATGGCAAGAAAATTAAAAGTCTATTATTTACTGGTTTAACTCCCCTTTACTTATCCTTCCATGCAGCTCTAGGTGGGTTGCAGCCCAGCAGGCCTGACAGAGCCTGGGCAGCCTCTTCCTGCCTGCCCGTGGACAGGGGTGGAAAGCTGGTGTCCCCCACCACAGCCATGTGGCGCTGTCTTCTTTCCCCTGCCTTTACACATGTGCCCCCCAAGGACAATACACTTCAGGTTTCGTGTGAACGGCAGTGTGTCCCACACGGCAACCCCTCTTTGTGTTTCCTTGCAGTCGAAGTTAAGGGATTGTGAGTGAGTAGGGGCCCAGGTGGGTTTCTGGGGGACTGGAAACGTTCTGTTTCTCAGTCTGGGTGCTGGTGGCTCCGGTGTGTTCACTTTGGGAGAACTTGCCCGGCTGCACACTTCAAATATATGTGCTTTTCAGGATGTAGAAAAAAGTTAGAAAAAACAGTGACCTTAACAACTCAGGCTAAAAAGAGAAACTGGAGGCACCAGGGGACTTGCTCATGGGTGTGGCCATCCCATGGACAGGCGCTGGGTCCTAGGCTGTCCCCACTGGCAGCTGATCTGGGGCAGGGGCTTAGCTCCCTGAGCCTGTGGCCAACGACCTGGGACTCAGGAGCAATGACATTTCTGAAAAGGACTCTGCAAACTGTAAAGTGCTGTCAACATGTCAGCCCAACTCTGCAACTGAAGTGTGGCATACAAGCCAGTTTGTCTTCTGGCTGCTGTGGATCTTGGAGCTCATCTTAAACAAAAACAGTGGAGGCACTGGCTTTAGGAAAGAGGCGGCTTTGTGGCTGTCATGAATCTGTAGGCAGTGGCTGGGCCACCCTGTCCACAAGCTTCTGTGTGGACAGATGACTTGGAATCAATCATCCCTGCTCCCTGTCGAACTCAAGTGGGCCCTCGATGCATCTACCTGCTATTACCCCACAGACCAATAGCAGCCGGAGAGAGAGGCGGTGTCTGCTGCCTTTTAGTGCCACTGGGGGCCTCCAGGGGCGCGTCTCCTCTCTGCCCTGGTCTCTCCTTTCCTTTATGTTTTCTATTTGTAAAAGTAAAACAAGCTTGTGAAATGAGAAAGTGTCTGAAATGCAGGAAAGGAGAAACTGAACCTCTCACTGTCCCACCTGCACATGATGACTCCCTGTCATTTGATGTTCCTGACCCCTGCCGTGAGTTCGTGGACGTGCACGCTTTTCTTTAGCAATGATCTGTTTATACTCAAAACGGAGACCGTGTTGTTCAGCTTTTCTCCTCTAGCAGCTCGGTCTTCCTCAGAGTCTCTTTCATCCCTTTGACACGCTTGATATTGAGAGACGGCCGTTTGCTTTCCAGTGCCCTGTCACTGGACACGTCGGGGATTCCCAGCATCTCTTCAGCACAGGGCGCCTCCTTGGCCTCGGTAGATGTGGATCGGTCACTGTGTTCTCTCCAGGTTAGGTACGCAGGGTACTTGCTGGGTCAAAGGTCATAGGTGTTGGTGCTGACTTCTGCCTTCATACCACCCAGCGGCTGCTCTGGCCCACACCAGAGGTGGCTTGTGCTACCCAGCCCTTCCCTCCCAATCTGCGCTCTCAGGACTTCCCAGACAGCCCCTTCCTCCTGCTGCTCTACTTCCCCCAAACCCCCTCTTCCCTGCAGCCTCCCCTGTCCTGGCCAAGTCACCCAGGCGGGTCACACAAAGACCTAAGAGCTGAGCACTCCTTTTTTTGAGACAGACTCTCACTCTGTCACTCTGGGTAGTGTGCCATGGCCTCATAGCTCACAACAGCCTCAAACTCCTGGGCTCAAGCAATCCACCTACCTCAGCCTCGCAGAGTGATAGGATTACAGGTATGAGCCACTGTGCCTGGCCTAGAGCTCCTTTTTGGTAAGCAGCCCCCCCATCCAAATAGAAGCACTGCTACCCCCAGATCCCAGCCTGCTCCCCCCAGTGAGTGAACTTCTCTCAGCCAATGGAGACCCTCCAGGGATGGCCCCCAGCATGGGACAAAACCCTCCCCTCCCATGCTGCCTCATGGCCACCCTCACCTCACCCAAACCAAACTGTCCTGACTGTGCTTTCCTTGGTTGGCACCCAGCTCCAGGCCTTGGCTCTTGCTGCCCCACATAGAACCTGCCCCTGCCTCAGGACAGTCTTCCCATAGCCAGTCCTTCCTCCTGTGGAGTTTCAGACTAAATGTCACCTCCACATGTCAGACTATGAGGTGGGGTCCCTCGCCCCATTTTACAGATGAAAGTGAGAGAGGGAAGTGACCTCCTCAAGACCTCATAACCAAGGACTCTGCCCACATCTGCCCTCTGGTCAGCCTGTGTGGGAAGCCAGACCACCTTCCATAGCCTTGGCCAGCTTAGTGCAGCCCACGCCAGCTGGCAATGGTGACCTTCAGAGCCCAGCTGGTCTCTGGAGACTGGGACATTAGGACCCTTTCTATTGCAAGTGCAGAAACCCAACACAAACAGGTGAAAGCACAAAAGGAAAATGTATTTGCTTCTGTAAATTAAAAGCCCAGGGTGGACTTCAGGCATGGCTAGATCTAGGCATGGTCTTTGTCTCTCTGACTCTGGACTCTGCTTTCTCCACATGGGTTCCTTTCACAAGAAGGCCCCACCAGCTGTACACTCACCTTCTGCCCTTGCTTCGACCTGAGCACAAATTGCTTTGAAAGTTCAAATAAATATCTCAAGAACTGAATCTGGTGGCCCTCCCAGGTGACCTTGAATTTGTCCTAGAGCCTGGGGGGATGAGAGGCACTCCAAACCATCACAGACAAAAGAGGTTCCTTCCCCAAGTGGCACTAGGGCATGTGTGCTCTATCACAGGCAAGAGAAGGACAAATGGGTTCTGTTGTCAAAGGAGGAAACAGATGCTGGGCAGGCAGAAGCTTCAGAGGCCATGACCTTGGGCAGCTGCAGCACGACCAAACTGTGGCATGGGGCCTGGAGGTAAGCCCAGGTCACCTTCTAGCCTGGTAGGGCCTGAGCACACCAGCTTTGCTCTGCCTTTGACTGCTGCACCTGGCCAGATGTTTGTTTGCTGGGGCCGCTGGGAGTAAGTGGAGGCTAGAAAGGGAGCCAGTGAGAAGGGAAGGCTGCTGGCAAGCACGGGAAGCTATGGCCAGAGAGGATCTGGTGTGCAGATGCCCTGGACACATCCTCTCCCTGGTAGATGTTTCTGGAAGTAGTCCTGGCCAGCCTCCCCCTCACTGCCCCTCACCCAGCCACTCCCCATCATGCTGAGGGACTCACCGTCCAGCCCAGCCCCACCCCCAATTGCTGACAAAAGTTGCATCCCTTAGAAATCCCTCTCATCTACAGCCCCCTCCCAGGGGCTGCACAGATGCCAGGAGGAGACGTGGGCAGGGAAAGCCCCTGCATGACCCTGCCAGATAGCATCGCAGAACAGCGGTGTTTTCATATCCTCCACTATAACTGAATCTTTTCTGAAAAAAAAGAGCATTAGCTCCATAAAGCCAGGGCTCTCCGTCACCCGAATGGCATGGCCGGGCCAGCACGAGCGGCATTTCTTCCTTGCTTTGTTCTGGCAGGGGCAGGAGGGCACGATGGATGGTGGCTGAGCCTGCCGCAGCCTGAGTACGAACCAGCAGGACCTGGCCAGAAGTCATTATTCTGATGACAGGATTGATGAGCCTGGGTGAGGCCGAGTCTTTGTAGGATTAAAGTGGGCACTTACGGTGGCTGGATCAAGTACCCTCTGGAGGCCACTCTGTCTGCCAGAAGCCTGCGGAGCAGGGAGGACAGGGACCCCTACTTCTGTTTCCAGGGCGCACCTGCTGTTTGGGAGAGGGTGGCTGCCGAGGCCCAGACCAAGGGACATTTGCCTAAGAAGCCCAAGCCAGGAGGTGCCAAAATCCACCCCGCTGAACGGTCTTGTGTCCTGCTCTCCTCGTGCTGCCTTTTGCGGTTGGGCTGAGGATTGAAGACACTGAAGACAGTAATGCAATGTTTGTGCTGTCTTCAGTTTAATACATTTTTAAAGGCATATAGCTAGCACACTGGTACCCATGCATTCATAGATGTTATGGGCAAGGGGAAATGCTTGCTTTCAAATGTGAATTGGTCCGAGGAACATGAGGGATGAACAGCACAAGTGGACTCAGGCCTGGGAAGTGTCCCAAGTGTGACTCTGGAATGGCTCCTTCAACAATTGACTAGATGAAGAGTTCACAGTCTGACTGTCCTGAGCCCAAGGCCAAGTTCTTGGTAGGACTCCAGGCACCTGCAGGTGTGACTAGGGGGCCCCAAATCTGAGACCCCTTCTCTGGTTGAAGGATCTGGCAGGGCTGAGTCTCGGGACTGGTGTGGCTGACCGGGAGCTGGGGCAGGGGCCAGGCATCTGCGTCTCCCAGGAGCTTCTCTGGCATTTGGCTGGCCTCCCAAGGATACTGAGGGCAGGGACAGATGTCCAGCGTCTGCATATGTGCAGGAAGGACATTTTCCCAGTGTTAGGAGCCTCTGACCTCAGAGGCAATCTGCAGATGGTCATAGCAAAGTGACCTCTTACACAGGACTCGAGTTCTTATACCATCAGCTCCTGTGTCTTTCAGGAGGGTGGCTGGGGAGGCCCTGTTTTGCCTGGGTCCCTGGTTTTGAGTCCTGGGCAGCAGGGGCTGGCCTGCAAGGCCTGTGACACGAGTAGCCTCCGCCTGAGCCGCCTGGAGTCCCTCTGGGTGGAGACTCTCCCAAGTCAGAATCAGAGTCCCTGTCTGAAGTGAGCCATCGTAAGGCCACTTCAGAAGATGATAAGAGTGGGTGGGGACAGACTTGTCACCTCACATTCTAGCAGGTGATGCAGTGCAGGTCAGGCCCTCCCTCCAAGCCTCATTTTCCCTTTCTGTGAAATGCAGAAAACAAAACTGCTTTGCAGCGAGTCAAGAGGGTACCAGATTCATGATCTCGTGTGCGTGCTTTGTCCTGTCTGGGTGTCAGTTATGGGTCACCGCTGCAACCAGAGGAGGAACTGAACCCAGAATTCTGTGTGCAGCTGCTGGGCTGGGGGTCCAGACACGTGTGGGCGTGCACACACCCATCTTCCCAGTTTTTCTGACAAGGGCCTTTTCTCTGCCTGCTGGATGTTTCTGAGGGAAAACAGTATGTTGCTTTGTTTTATTATAACACTGATGACTTCATCTTCCCTTGCACTTCCCAGAAAAGACGATGACGAATTTGTTAAAGTTCAGCTGTGAGCCTCCTCTTATAGCAAGAATGAGAAGTATTTAAATAGCTTCTTGCTTCTCAGAGTTGTTTTCAGATAAATGGTCCTGCTTGTTGTCAAGCCCACACCGTGCACCCCAGGCTCCAAGCTGGGCACTGAGTGTTTCTCTGACGCCTTCCTTTTGCAGGGAAGGAGCCTCCGAGCGCCACTGCCACCTGCCCTGGGTCCCCCATAGGTGGGGCTTCCCAAGCTCCCCCCACCATGGCTGCAGTGGAACCCCGTCTCCCTGACTTTCTGAGACCAGCCCACATGTTTGGGCTCCCCATGTCCGTGCCTTCAAGTCATACATCGCCATTAATGAAAAAACTGTGCAGGTTTTAACTCATTCCTCTAAATTTCCAAATTTAAGGGAGAAATATAAATCATTTTTTTTTAATTCTTATTTCTCTGTTACTTCTGATTTTACAGGCTCAGCACCCGTAGCACAGTGGTTATGGCGCCAGCCACATACACCAAGGCTGGTGGGTTCGAACCCAGCCTAGGCTAGCTAAACAACCACAACAACCATAAAAAAAATAGCTGGCATTGTGACGGGCACCTGTAGTCCCAGCTACTTGGGAGGCTGAGGCAAGAGAATCACTTAAGCCCAACAGTTTGAGGTTACTGTGAGCTGTGATGCCACAGCACCCAACCTAAGGCGACATAGTGAGACTCTGTCTCAAAAAAAAAAAAAAAAATTTCCAGACATCTTTCTCTAGAAGAAAATGGCCCCAGGAGTGATGTCCATGTGGACACTTCTGCCTAAACAGCTGTGGTCAGCAGGAGGCTCTGGCCTCCCCTGCTCTAAGGTCCCCATCGTACCCCACACCCTGGGGAGCCACAGGGAGGCTCCAGCACTGCAGGGCAGGCAGGCGAGGGATGTTACACCCCGGGTAGGGGGCACACACTCAGCTCTGGCCAATGGGCAGAAATGCAGGCTCAGTGTGGCCAGCGATTCTGACCCTGCACTGGAAGGCAGACTCGCCGATTCCTGTGAGAGCCCCCAGAGCGTAAATCATGTTCGGCAGATCATGTTCACAAGGGTGCTGTGCACCCCAGGCGACACCCAGGCCACTGCTTGTCAACTGCAATGACTTTAACTGAAGTAGGCAGGTGAGCCATAGGCAGAGATTCTGGAGAAAGGCAATGTGGACCCAGATCACCGTCCCCAGCAGATGGCACCTGGCTGCTTTGTGTGTGTGTGTGTGTGGGGGGGCTGGAATCAGTGGGCAGGCAGTGTTGAGAAGTTGTGTGTGTCACACACTCAGTGTCCAACTGCTGGGGACCCTGTACCCCTGAGCCCCATCTCCTTAGCTACCTCATTATCCCTGGGGCCTGTTCACACTTGGCCATGGCCCAGGGACTGGACTTGGGAGAGAGACAAGCAGCAGTGAAAGGCCGGGAGGCATTTCTTGCCTGGGAGAGGCAGAGGAGGCTTCCCAGAGGAGGTGCCTAAGGGACAGGGGAGTCGGCAGTGCCATCTGGGCATGACGGGAGCCTGAGAGCCTGGGGCAGGTTCGAGACATCCAGTGATTGCTTTTGACCACTGTGCTCTCACCACTAAGAAGGTGGCCCCACCTGTCCTCCTCGGCCCACTAGTGCCTGGAGTGGGTGGGACTCACCAATGGAGCACTGACCCTGCTCCTCCCCCAATAGACCCACCTACATACAGGGCAGGTGTCAGAAGCCCTCTTTAAAGATGTGGAAACCGAGGCTCAGACAGGTCAGTCAGTGGGGAAGACCCCCAGTAAGCCCAAAACAGGTCCCTGAGCCTCCCAGGCCAACCTCAAAGCTTGGCTCCCACAAGCTTCAAGGTGCAAACAAAGCATTTATTTTTGCCAAATGTTCCCTGTTCTTGAGAGCGCTTGAGAGGTGCTTGTCAGGAGGTGTGGGTGACTCATACAGATACTTGGAGATGGAACCGGCTATTTTTTTGCCCCAGATGCCAGCATCCCTGCAGGGTGCCTGTTGGTTCCACTGCAGGGTACAGGTGCTCGGGGGGACTCAGGCTGACCTGTGGGGGAAGGGTGGGCCTCAGGCCCAGGCAGGGGTCCCAGTGCTTGGAGGTCCTTGTGGAGCAACAAAACCCTGGGCCGAGAGGAGGGCTCGGAGGGTGTTAGGGGGCGTGGTGTCCCACAGAGTGCTCTGTGGAGGAGAACTGTGGACCTTGCTGGTGGCAGTTCCCACCAGTCTTCAGGGTCTGAGCACGAGGTCACTGCCCCACCCATAGGCTCATACGTTCTTCCAGGTCCCCTGGAGTTTCTTTCCCTGTTTGCCTCTGGAAGCTGAAAGACCCAGGCTCTTGCAGCTCAGTAGCCTGAGACCCTAAGCTGAGAATGGCTTTTCTACCTTGTGCGCTGCTGGCTCCTCTGTCTCTGAAGAGGTTAGGCAGGGAGGAGTCCCACTCCTAGGCTGGGGGAGACCACATGTGCCCGGAATAGGGAGCATGCCCCACCTCTGCCCAGGCTGCCCGCCTGCTCTCTGGAATTCAGGGACCCCAGTTTGGAGAGGCTCTGCCACACGGACAGGCTTCCTTCTCTCCAGCCCCAAAGGCCCTCCCCAGGGAAGTAAGTGGGCCAGGAGCAGGGGCGCCACCCCGAGCGGCAGACCCACAGCTGCCACCAATGTTCTGACCTTGGCCCTGAGGACAAGGGAGCAAGGGGAGGGATGTGCCCTGATACAGGTGCCTTTGTCTGTAAGACAGAGAGGCTCAAAGGCAGCTAGGCAGGTGGTTGGGCAGGCAGGGCCAGGAGGAGGGACAGGCTGGGGTGAGGGAGCCAAGGGTGGCAGAGGTTCCTGACTTCAGCCATAGGGGCTACGGGAGCTTCAGAAGGTTTGGCAGGAGAGGAACCAGGGTATTGACTTTGACTGGTGGCAGGAGGACGGTCTGGCAAGGAACAGTGGCTTGCTGGGGACCAGGCTGCAGGGGAGGGAGGGCTTGGAAGAGCCTTGTTCTTTGGCTGGGATCAGAGGAGTTAAAAGAGAATCTGAGCTGAGCTAGAACTTTGATCCCCAGCTTTGCTCTCCTTACACGTCTCAGGGGCAAGTGGGATTTTCATACAGAGTCTGATATTCATTCTTGTAGTAAATAGGATGCTTGTTCCGCCTTCCAAAACATGCCACACTCCCCTGCTACAGCTGCTGCCTGGCTGATGGCCCTGAGGAGCAGCCGGGTCACCGCTGTTAGCCTCATGCGTCCTGAGCCTACAGGCACATCCCCCACTGTCCAGCTCCCAGGAACAGTGTATTCATTCAATCACTCATTCATCCATCCAACTGGTGTTTGCCCTACCCTATACTAAGTGCTAGGGTGCCACTGTAAGCAGGGCTAGGTAAGGTGGTGCCCCAGAGAAGCTCCTCCTAGCTTTAGATTTGTAGAAAGGCCACAAGATCTGGAGTGGAGAGGGATTGAGCAGCAAGGTCCATGTGGAGCAGTGGTCAGGGAAGAGTCACTGTCTATCCCAAAGGAAGGATGATGGGGAAACAACCAGATAAAGACCTTGGGGAAGAACGTTCCCATAGGAGAACAGCAAGCATGGAGCCCTGGGCCAGGGATGTACCCAGTGGGTATGAAAGGAGAATAAGGGGAGAATTGTGGGACCTGGGAAATAAAAGTGGGCTTGGAGCCCAATTCAGGGAAGGGGGACTCAGGGGTCAGGAGAAGGGCCAGTGCAGGTGCTATGGAGCGCCAGCCAACCATGGTGCTGACTAAGTCTCAGCACTGTGCTGGGCACATATACTCACAGCCTGTCCATACTTACACAGGTTTATCATCCCCATTAGGCCTGGGGAAAACTGAGGCTCAAGGAGGAGCCTGCACACATCCCGACAGCACATGTCTACCCACTTCTTCTTCTCTAACCCCCACTACTCAGAGGACCCTGTCTTCACTCATTTCCTCTCGTGTCCCCCCCCTCAATGCACCAGCTCCTGCCCCATCCGCTGTATTTTTGAAAGCTTCCTGGGGGAGATACTGGAGCTGAACCATCAAAGGAAACTAGGAGAAGTGTGCTCTAAAACTGAGGTAACTGAAGATCCTGGCTCTGGGGGGCACTGGGGGTTCCTGCTGGGGACACAGCAAGTAGGGAGGTAGATCTGTGCTTACTGTTTTCTTTGTAATATCAACTCATTTATTAAAATAAATATATTTTGTACTAAAACTTTATATTCCTACCTAAATCACCAGTATCACATCCCATAGATAGAAAAGTGACCATAAAAATTAATGCAATGAAAGAAAATTTATTTATTTTTAAAACAAATAAAATGACAACATAAATATAAACAACACGTCTGGTTCTAGGATAGTATGAGCATACTCCGCTCTCTCCCTACTGAGTGCAGCTTAAAAGCAACAGAATGCACTGAGCAGCTGTTTCAAGGCTTTGGAAAATAACTAATAATGTTGCTAGTGGGCAGATTGGCAAAGACAAACAGAATTTGGTTCAAGACCAGCCTGAGCCAGAGCAAGACCCCATCTCTAAAACTGGCCAGATGTTGTGGCAGGCAGGAGGCTGAGGCAAGAAAATCATTTACCCAAGAGTTTGAGGCTGCTGTGAGCTATGATGCCACAGCACAAAAGTGAGATGAAGGAAGGAAGGAAGGAAGGAAGGAAGGAAGGAAGGAAGGAAGGAAGGAAGGAAGGAAGGAAGGAAGGAAGGGAAGGAGGGAGGGAGGGAGGGAGGGAGGGAGGGAGGAAGGAAGGAAGGAAGGAGAAAAGAAAGGAAAGGAAAAGAAAAAAACAGAATTTGAAGAAGCACCCAACTAGGAAGGAAGGAAGGAAAGAGAAAAGAAAGGAAAGGAAAAGAAAAAAACAGAATTTGAAGAAGCACCCAACTGGTAGCGAGTTCACCATTTTTCCCTGGTACTGCCCAGCCTGAACTTAGGGCAACGTGACACCAGGAAGGGACATCAACCCTGACTAAGAGCTTCAGGAGAAACCCTCCACTGTGGCTCAAGGAATAAGAAAAGGGTCTCTTATACTCAAGAAGAATGGGGGAAATACATTAAAAAAAAATCTTTTCTGTCTCATATTCCATCCCATAAATAATTTTATGGGTGCATTTCAGAGACCCTACAGGAGACTAACACTCCCAGGGAGACGAGGCCTTCCTCTCCAAGTAGAAGAGGACAGGGTAAACTCACTGTTCCACTTTCCGTCTCTGTCCTCCCACCACTTGGCCCTGGATGCAGACATAGCCATGGGAAGTACACAACAGAACTGGGTAAGTAAACCCCTAGCTCTCTGGCTGGAAGACCAAAAAGGGAAGCCTTTGGAAACTGAATAATGCCATAAAGATTGCACAAACGGAGGAACCCAGGAAAGCAACCTCATAAAGTTGTTTATTAACTCCTGGGCTAACTGTAAATAGCCCATCATAAACTTTGATAACCAAAGTACAAAATAAACCACTGCCCAGGTCTCAGGCTGGCCACTAGGAGGCACACAATTTGAATACCAACTGAATGGTTTTGAAAACAGAACTAACATTGAAACTACAACCCACAGAAGCCTGGTCAGAGAACTTTTGGCCCAAGGTCAACTGGGTAAATTTCCTGTTATCAAAACTACAAATATTCTCTATAGGGTTTAAGCAAGATTCAGCACTCCATAACATTGTATTCAAAATTTGCAGAACACCATTCAAAATTAGTGGACATGTGAAGAAATAGGAAAATTTTAATTTGCACAAGGAAAGATAACAAACAGAGGCCACTACTAAAAAGAAGCTGATGTTGGAATTATCATATAGAGACTTTAAAGCAGGTATTATAAAAATGCTCCATCAAGTAAGGGCAAATGCTCTTGAAATGCACAGAAAGTTAGAAAGTCTCAGCAAAGAAATAGGAGCTATAAAGAAGAAATAAACATTTTGGAACTGTGAAATAGAGTAACCAAAATCTAAAACCTCACTTGCAAGTTTAAGCAGCAGAAAGGAAATGAGAGGGCAAAGGGTCAGGGATATTGAAGAAAGTTCCATAGAATTTATCCTTTCCAAAAAAACAAAGAGAAATTGAATAGAAATTAACAGAGCCTTGAGCACCAGTGGGACAATAGAAAAAGATCTCACATTTATGGGACTAGAGTCTCAAAAGGATAGGAGGATAAAAGTACAGTACAGAAAATGTATTTGAAGAGATAGAGCTCAAAATGTCCCAATTTAATGAAGGACATACTCACATATTCAAAAACACCCAAACAGGATGAAACACAGAGAAAGTCATGCCTAGATACGCCATAATCAAACTTCTGACAAGTAAAGGTAAAGAAAAAAACCTTATAAACAGTCAGAGAAAAAAATGACATTTTGATTATAAAGGAAGAATGATACAAATAACTGTGGATTTCTCTTTAGAAACCACAGAGGCCAGAAGTAAATGGATCAATATTTTTAAAGTGCTGAAAGAGAACTATCAACTGACCATGAAAAATATCCTTCAGGAATGAAGGTACTCTATGACTCAGGTGAAAAAGAGGAACTAAGCAATTTATTCCTAACAGACCTACTCTCAAAGCATTGCTAAAGGAAATTCTGGCAGAAAAGAAATGATACTTAGAAGGATATGTACAACATCACAAATGAAGGAAGAGCAATAGAAATGGTAACTATCTGTGCAAATTTAATAAACTATTATTTTCCTCTTGAATGTTTGAAATACTTTATGTGTGATAGTGATTTTGATGTATTTGGATGTAATATATAAGGCATCAGATACCTACAGTATAAATGAGGGAGAGTAAAGATTCCTATAGGGAGTAATTTTCTGTGTTGCACTTGAAGAGATGAAACATTCTAAAGAGACCTTGAAAGTTTAAGTACATATATTAAGTATGTAATCTCTAGTGCAGCCATGAAAAAGCTATACAAAGAAATATAGTTAGAAATCAAGAGAAAGTTAAAGTGGAATACTAAAAATGTTCATATAATTCAACAGAAGGCATAAAATGGGAAACAGAAGATTTAAAATAGAGGCAACTAAGATAAATAAAATCATTATTGTGAACCTAAAATTACTCTAAAAATAGTCTATTTAATAAAATAAAATGATAGCCTTCATCTAAACCTATCAATAAATATATTAATTATAAATAGTCTAGCACCACCAATTAAAAAACAGCTATTCTCGGAATGGATTTCCTTAAATGATCCAATTTTATGCTGCAAAAAAGAAACTTATTTCAAATATAATAGCATAGATAGGTTCAAAGAGAACAAATAGAAAATTGATATATGACTAAAAGAATAAGCAAACAAAACCTGGACTGACTACATTAATAACAGAGTAGACCTCAGAGCAAAGAAAATTACAGATAAAGAGGGACATTACATAATGGTAAAGGGGTCATTTGCAAAGAGAACATAGCAATCCTAAAAGCTCTAACAACAGAGCTTCAAAATACATGAAGCAAAACTGTTAGAACTGAAAGGCAAAATAGACAAATCTACAAGTATAGTTAGAAACTTCAACCCTCCTCTCTCATTAATCATTATAATTATTGGCTCGGTGCCTGTGGCTCAACGGGCTAAGGCGCCAGCCACGTACACCTGAGCTGGCAGGTTCGAATCCAGCCTGGGCCTGCCAAACAACAGTGACGGCTGCAATTGGGCATTGTGGTGGGCGCCTGTGGTCCCAGCTACTTGGGAGGCAGAGGCAGGAGAATCACTTGAGCCCAGGAATTGGAGGTTGCTGTGAGCTGTGATGCCACGGCACTCTATCCAGGGTGACAGCTTGAGGCTCTGTCTCAAAAAAAATAAAAAAATAAAAGTAGAACTACCATGTGACCCAGCAATCCCAGTGCTGGGTATATATCCAAAGGAGGGGAATTCAGTATAATAGTACATTAAAAAGATATCTTCATGCCTATCTTTATTGCAGCACTATTCACAATAGCCAAGATTTGAAATCAGCCTAAGTTTCCACCAACAGATGAATGGATAAAGAAATTGTGGTGTGTGTTCACACTGGGATATAATATAGCCACAAAAAATTGTAATCCTGCCGTTTGCAACAACATGGATGGACCTGGAGAATATCATGTTAAATGAAATAAGCCAAGCACAGAAAGACAAACCTCATGTGTTCTCACTCATATGTGGGAGCCAGATATTAAAAACAATTGATCTCATGCAGACAGAGAGTGGAATGACGGTTCCCGGAGCCTGGGATGGGGAGTAGGGAGGAAGGGATAAAATAGGAATGGATAATGGGTATAAAAATGCATTTAGATAGGTAAATAGAATGAACAATATTTGATAGTACAGCCAAATGATTATAATCAACAATAAGTTATGACATAGTTTAACTAAAAAAGTGGGATTGGAATGTTCATAAAACAAAGAAATGATAAATACCTGAGGTGATGGATACCCTAATTACCTTCATTTGATTAATTCACATTGTATATTTATATCAAAGCATGACATATACCCTATAAAGATAGACAACTATTATGTACCCATAATAATTAAAAATAAAACAAAAAAATTAAAAATAAATAAATATCTTAGCACAATAACTAAGAAAATGCCATGAAGGCTATATTAACCAGTTTGATGAAAATATTTCAGATTGTATATGAAACCAGCACATTGTACCCCATGATTGCCTTAATGTACACACTATGATTTAATTTTAAAAAGCTTTAAATTATTTTTAAAAGAAATTTATAGCATTAAAATCTTACATTAGAAGGGAAGAAATGTCTCAAATCACTCATGAAATTTCAGCTTGAGAAAAGAGAAAAAGAAGAACAAAGTAGACTCAAAGCAAACAAAGGAAGTAAATAATAAAGGTAAGTGTAAAATCAGTGATGTTGAAAACAGGAAAACTATACAGAAGATTAATGAAACCAAAAGCTGGTTCTTTGGAAAAAATCAATAAAATTGACAAATCTCTGGCAAGACTGACAAAGAAAATAAAAGAGAGGAGACACAAATATCAGAAAGTGGGGATATCGCTAGAGTTGTTCAGGCGTTAATGATGAAGACAAGGCCATACTCTAACAACTCTACACACATGAATTTGATGACTCAGATGAAATGGACCAATACCTTGAAAGCAACTAACTTCCAAAAATCATCAACGATGAAATAGATAACCTAAACAGTCCTATAACAGTCCTAAAATCTTAGGGAAAAAAATCTCCAGGCCCAGATTATATCATTGATAAATCCTATCAATCATGTAAGGAAGAAATAATAATTCTATACCATCTCTTCCAGAAAATAGAAGAGATGGGATCAAATTCTATGAGGTCAATTACTTTGAAATCAAAACTAGACCAAGACAGGCTACATAAGGAAACTGCAGACCGATGACCCTTTTAAACAGAAATCCTCGGAGAAATATTAGCAAATAAAATCCAGCAGTATTTATATGAGAGTGCAAGGCTGGTTCAATATTTGTAAATCAGTCAACATATTTCATCACATAGTCTAAAAACATGATCATAGCAATTGATGCAGAAAAAGCATCAAACAGAATTTAACAACTCTTTGTGATAAAAGCCCACAACAAACTAAATATAGACGAGAACATCCCCAAACTAATACAGGGCATTTCCATAAAATGGGGCCTTACACTAATCTTGACTTATGGGTAAAAAACTGAATACTTAGAATGCCCACTCAGCCAAGTGCAGTGGCTCGCACCTGTAATCCTAGAACTCTGGGAGGCTGACAAGGGTGGATCTGTTAAGGTCAGGAATTTGAGAGTAGCCTGAGCAAGAGCGAGATCCTGTCTGTACTAAAAATAGAAAAACTGGGAAAAAAATAGCCGGGCGCTGTGGCGGGCGCCTATAGTCCCAGCTACTAGGGAGGCTGAGGCCAGAGAATCGCTTAAGCCCAAGAGCTGGAGGTTGCTGTGAGCAGTGTGACGCCACGGCACTCTACCCAGGGCGATAAAGTGAAACTCTGTCTCTACAAAAAAAAAAAAAAAAAATAGAAAAACTGGGTATTGTGGCAGGTACCTATAGTCCCAGCTACTTGGGAGGTTGAAGCAAGAGTATCACTTGAGCCCAAGAATTTTAGGTTGCTATGAGCTATGATGGCACAGCACTCTATCCAGGGTGACAGAGTAACACTATCTCAAAATAAAAAAGAATGTACACTCTACCCTCCTATTCAGTATCCTTCTGGAAGTCTTAGACAGTACAAGAGTCAAGAAAAAGAAAAGGAGGCATATAGATTGGAGAGCAGACAATAGGAGGATTTTCTGTATAGAAATCTCAATGTAGGCTCTGCGCCTGTGGCTCAAGCGGCTAAGGCGCCAGCCACATACACCTGAGCTGGTGGGTTCGAATCCAGCCCGGGCCCGCCAAACAACAATGACGGCTACAACCAAAAACTGGCCGGGTGTTGTGGCAGGCGCCTTTAGTCCCAGCTACTTGGGAGGCGGAGGCAGGAGACTCGCTTGAGCCCAGGAATTGGAGGTTGCTGTGAGCTGTGATGCCATAGCACTCTATCCAGGGTGATAGCTTGAGGCTCTGTCTCAAAAAAAAAAAAAAGAAATCTCAATGTGGAAAAAAAAAAAAAACTAGAATTAATACGTGTGTTTTCCAAGATCCCAGGATACCAGGCCAACAATTAATAATATTTCTCTGTACTAGCCAGGAACACACAATAACCAAAATTTAAAATACAATGCCATTCACCCTAGCTACCCCTAAATACTTAGGTACAAATCTAGCAAACTGTGCAGGATCTATATGCTGAAAACTGTGCAATCCTGATGAAGGAAATCCAGAAGACCTCAGTACCTGGAGAGACATACTGCGTTCATGGGTGTCGACTCATGGTAAAGGTATTGGTTCTCCATATTAATCTACATCAGGGGTGGGGAACCTGTGGCTTTCTAGGTCCTTAATTGCTGCCTTTGAGTAAATCCAAATTTAACAGAACAAATCCTTTTATTTTTATTAATAAATTTTTGTTCATTTGTTATATTTTTATCTTTAAAATAAACACATTTAAAATGCCAAAGAATAAAATAAGTTTCAATGAAATAATCCTCCCAGATTGACGAGCACAATTAGAACATTAGTAAGGCACATGGGTGAACTTGACGGCTGCCATACTCCTGGTTTAGTTCTAACTTTCCCCTGCCTGACTAGCACGACTACCACACAAGGTTGATTGGTGAGAGTTTATCGGGGTCCAGTACACCAGTCTGCTATCAGTTTTTGACAGCAGTGTACTGTGTTTCTGTCTGAAGTGGAATTGGTGAATAGTTGCACAGCTCAACAGTATTTTTTAATTCTGTCTGCTTAACAGTCCATCATATCAAAGACCAAGAGAATGCTGAAGGAAGAAAATAGATTTTTTTAATGAGGATGGGAAATTGCAATATTATCTTGTTTCCACTAACGATAAGATGATTTGCCTGGTTTCAGTTACTGGAATATCAACATTAAAGAAATTCAGTGCTCATCAGCATTATAACACTAAGGCCACAATTTTTTTTTTTTTTTTTTTGTGAGACAGAGTTTCAAGCTGTTGCCCTGGGTAGATGCTTGGCATCACAGCTCACGGCAACCTCAAACTCCTGGGCTTAAGCGATTCTCTTGCCTCAGCTTCCCAAGTAGCTAGGACCACAGGTGCCCGTCACAATACCCGGCTATTTTTTATTGTTGTTGCAGTTATCATTGCTGTTTAGCTGGCCCGGGCCTGGTTCGAACCCACCAGCCTCAGTGTTTGTGGCTGGCGCCCTACCCACTGAGCTACGGGCCCTGCCCACAAATATTTTAAATTAGAGGGAGAGGCTTGAAAGGTTTTATTGCAGAAATTAAAAGATGAAAAGCAAAAGAAAAGACAATTCTTTCAAACACAATAAGACCTGGAAATAATGTCACTAAAGCAACATATAAAGTAGCTTAAATACTCAGGGGAAAAAGGGAAGCCATTCAGTGATGGAAATTGTGAAAGAAGGCAAAGTCAAAGTTGTAGGATCCTTAGACCCCAATAACATTTCAAAGTGCAAGCAACTGCCTCTTTCAAGGAGAACCATAACCGATCAGCAGCAAGAGCAAGCCTCCAACTTAACAAAACAACTTAATGCAATACATCAAAAGGAAAATGCATATTATTTAATTGCTTTGGATGAATTAAGTATGGGCCTAGGTCTTATGCTTCATTCAGGTCAAAACAGAATATTTTCTTTGCTGCAAAAAATTACTCACTTTGAGTACTCTTGCAAATTGAATATGGGGGATATATATCTTCAATGACTTTCAAGATAAATGTGAAGTTGGACTGCAATTGGTAAATTTAGTAAGTTTATGTACAGACAACGCACCAGGAAAACATGAAAGGTTTATTGCATAGATAACAAAAGTATTAACAGATCCAGATGCTCTCATTTCTTTTCATTGTATCTTGCATCGGCATTATCCCTGTGCTAAAGCTATTTTAAGTGACACTTTGCAGCAAATTATAAGTATTGTTAACTATATTCCTGCAAATGCAACACACATCATCGGTTTCATAACATACTAAAGTTGAAAGATGAGGTATTCAGTGTGGATTTCCCATTTCATTCTAAAGTGCATTGGCTATCGCGGGAACAGGTGTTAGCCAAAATTTTATCTCTGGAAGAACAGATAGTTAAATTTTATGAAGAACAGAATCACTAGGAATTATTGAAACAAGATTTCTATAGGAATGCAGCATTTCTGTGTGATATCTTGGCAAATCAAACAATACGAACTGAGTCTATGTATGATATGTAGCAAAAAATTCGAACATAGAAAAAAAAGCTACCTCTTCTCAAAACACTTCTTCAGAAAGAAATTTTGGATGAACATTTTCTCCAGTTAGCAAAGGTTATTGATGAGCAAGATGATATATGAAAATTATTGGAAGAACACTCAGCTCTTATGGACCTATTAATTGGAGAATATGATGAAAGGCTCACTGCCTTTGAGAATCATGACATCAGACTCAACTTCACATTTCAGCCTTACCTGGTTGATATCACCAAGGCCCCTAAAGAACTACAGATGGAATTGATTGAACTCTCAGTAGATGACACTTTTAAAGTTGGTGTCCAAGACTGTGGAGCAAGAGTCAGGCACACAACGCCAAAGGGCCTCGAGGCACCCATGGTGCTGCCGTGGCCACATGCAGTTCACAGGTGGATTGCATTCTGGAGCAGTTCCCAACAGCTGGTGCTCTCACGCCACCAGTGCTTCTGTCCAGGGTCTGATGAAAGCAGATTCTCCCATATCGCTAGGCACCTCCTTTGGAAATAGGCTCAGCTTCCTCTGCTTCAGATCCCACCAACCTCCCGAGGCAGAGGGAGCACCCTCTCCTGCCACCACCCCCCTTTGTGACTCCCTGCAACTTCTTCCTCTCTTCTAAACCAGGAAAAGAGTTTTCTAGTCTAGGGGGTGTGGATGAACTTTGCTCCTATTCAGGACGTTCCTCCCAGGTATATCAAACTCAGAGGCCCAGAAGAGTCCCGTTTATCTCTGCTCTCTGCTGCCATTTCCTCCCCAGGGCTCTGACATAAGTTGGCTGGAGTGTGAATGGGGAAAAGGTGAGGAACTGGTCCCTATTTTGAGTGACGGGCCTCCTCCCCCACTTCAGCACCCACAACCTTCCAGGGCTGCACCAAATGTAGGCGAGTGTCCCTTCCTTGCTTTTCTGTCATGCCTTGTTGACACATTTCCCTAATATTGCCACACTGTGTTGTTCTGTAAAGACAGATGCCATAAAGATGGATGCAAACAAGGAAAATGCTTTTGAGGTCTTGTAGGAAATCTTTGTGAATCTATACTGGGGATCTGCCCAGTTCTCACAGGGAGGGTCTTAAGCAGTATGTGGATCACTGCTGGTGTGAGACCCTTGGTGGAATAGATATTCTTCTACTTGTTCCCCACCCCGTACTCCTATCTAGAGACTCCTTTTTAGCTTTAAAAGCATTTTGAAAGATTTCCTAACAAAGTACTGGGGACAGGCATGCTGCACATGGCTTACTTGAAAAAAGGAGCCAGATTTTGCTTTCCAGAGGCAAAGCTGACAGAGTGATGGAGAAGATCCTAGAATTATGTTAAGCTAGAAATCTGGGTGTAGGCCACTCAGGGGCCTGTCCCTGCCTCAGTGTATGTCAATAACAGAGGGGACATCCTCCCAGCATGGAACCCACCCCTTGCCTTCAGCCTGGAGATCTCCAGGCTCACAGAGTAGCATGCTCAAGTGCGTGGGAGCAGGAGGTGTCCAGTCTGGAGGGCCAGAGGCCACCAGCACCTGCAAGGCATGTGTGTGCCTCGATTGGACCAGGAGTCCTCCCTGACACCTGTCTGTTCCTTAAGCCCAGATGGCTTCTTATAGGTGGGGTCTGAGGACAAACTCTATTGTGTCACCAAGAACAAAGGAGGTCTGCAGGACACACCTCCAAGTTAGCAGGGAAGTGGCATCCAGAGAGTCCCACTGGTGCATCCTGGTCCACCTTCCATGGGATAAATGAGGCAATAGGTGGGCAGCTGTGAGCCCTACAGGCAGGAGTATCATACAGGGCAAATATTTTAGTATCAGGATTCTTTCTGCTTCTACTGACAGAGGCCCAGCTCAAACTAGCCAAAACAAAAAGAATGGGAATTTACTATTTCACATAAATAAAAAGTCTACCAATAGAGCTAACTTGGGGTGGACCTAGATTCAGGACTCAAATAATGTGCTCAGAGCTTTTCTGCCTGCCTCCTCTTGAGTCCACTTGCCTCCCTCGTAGGCTACGTTCAGGCCTTCATCTGCTCAACCCCCAGTCCCACTGGAAAGAAGATCAAGAGGGCAGGCCGAACACTTGGTCCCTCCTGAAACCTTTGTTAAAATTAATAAACAAACAAAACCTCGCAAGGACAGACAGAACAGGAATAGCAACACTCTCAATAAACTTTAGGAACCTGGCAAACAGATGGGTAAGTTACCAGTGATAAAGCAGACCTTAGAAAGCCAAATTCCCAGCCTGCAGATCAATTAAAGGGATGATATAGTTAGGATTTAGACCTATAGCTCCTTTTCCCAACTTTGGTATCAGAGTTCCCTCCAAAATGATCCACCCAGATCTCCTCACTGAGCTTGTCCATAAACCCTACCCTGGCCCTCAGAGTGTCCAATCAGCATCTTAATCTCTATCTGATGGCCATGGACACCCAGATATTCCAGGGAATGCCTTGGAAAGCAAGGCAAAGGAAGAAAAGGGCAAATTGAAGGAAACAAATGCAATGCAGGAAGAAGAAAACTTCAAATAAAACATCACCAATATTCTCAGAGAGATAACAGAAGATACTGCATCTGTGTGAAAAAGAATAGAATGTTATACATTTGAAAAGTAACATTCAAAGACAAAAAACAAAAGACCTCATAGACATTATCAACCTGTCAGCAGAAATAAACAACAGATGATTTGGAAGATAAAATTGAAAATCCTTCAGAAAGTAAAGCACTTAGATTTTTTTAATGGAAAATAGGAAATAAAAGATCAAAACTAAATTGAAGGACAAGTCCAGGAGGTCCAACATTAAGTGCCAAGAATTCTAGACAGAGAAAATGAAGGAAAAGAAATCATCAGTGAAGAAAATTTTCCAACATTGAAGGGCATAAGCTTCCAGCATGTGAGCCTGGAAAGTGCTCCACACAAGGGACATAGAAAGACCAATGCCAAGGTGAATCACTGTGAAATTTCAAACATTGGACTGGGGTGATCAACTCTCTTGGATTGCCTACGACTAAGAGATTTCTTGGAACACAGGATTTTTGATACTAAAACCAGGACAATTCTAGGCAAACCAGAATGTTTGGTCACCCTACTAGAACAAAAGAAATTCTGCAGTGTTCAGAGAGCAACCAGAAAACATCACCTTCAAAATTATGAAGAAAAATGACTTCTAATCTAGAATTCTATACCCTGCTGAACTATCAATCAGACCAGCAAGTGGGATGGTCAATGAAAACATTTCCAGGCATGCAAGGTCTTAAATATTTACTTCCTAAGTACCTTTTCTCAAAAAGCTGTTGGAGGATGTGCTCCATCAAAATGAAAGACCAAACCAAGAAAGGAAACGTGAAATATAGGAAATAGGACCCAGCACAAAAGGGGGAAGGAATTACTTGGACAAAAGCAATCTCATCGTGACAACTTTACACCAGACACAGAGTGCAATGAGCCATACTACAGCAGTGTGACCCAACCATCACCAAGACCCTCATTTCCTTCAGGCCATCTTTTTTAAAAATGGATTTTATAATTTTAGAGCATTTCTAGGTTCACAGCAAAACTGAGGACAAAGTAGAGATTTCCCATATATTCCCTAGCCCCACACAGGCATAGGCTTCCCTCTTATCAACATTGCCCACAAGAGTGGTACATTTGTTACAATTGATAAACCTACTTTGCTACATCATCATCATCCAAAGACCAAAGTTCACCTTAAGGGGTCACACTCAATGTTGTACATTCTATGGGTTTTTAAAAATGCATGATGTTAAGTATCCACCATTATAGTATCATATAGAGTAGTTTCATGGACCTAAAAATATTGTGTTATAGATCTAAAAATATTCTGTGATCCACCTTATCATCCTTCCCTTCCCCCTACCCCCAGGAGACCACTGATTTTTTGACTTTGCATTTTCCAGAATACCACATAGTTACGGTTATAACATACGTAGCCTATTCACATTGGCTTCTTTCACTTATTAATATGCATTTACATTTCCTCCATGTGTTTTCTTGGCTTGATAGTTCACTTCCTTTTAAATACTGAATAGTGCTCCATTGTCTGGATGTACCACAGTTTGTTTACCCATTTACCTACTGAAGGATATCTTGGTTGTTTCCAAGCTTGGGCAATTGTGAATAAAGCTGCTAGAAGTATCTATGTGCATATTTTTTGTGTGGACATAAGTTTTTGCCTTCATTAGGTAGATACCAAGAAATGAGATCGCTGGATCATATAGTAAGAGTATGTTTGTTTTGCAAGAAGTTGCCAAACTATTTTCCAAAGTGTCTGTAGCATTTTGTGTTCACACCAGCAAAGGTAAGTGTTCCCGTTGTTCCACATCCTTGCCAGCATTTGGTGTTGTCAGCACCCTGCATTTTGGTTAGCCTATGAGGTGTGTACTGGAATCTTGTTTTAGTTTGTATTTCCCTGGTAACATATGACGCAGAGCATCTTTTTAAATGCTTATTTGCCATCTTATATCTTCTTCAATAAGGTATCTGTTAAAGTCTTTGGCCCATGTTTTAATCCAGTTTTTTTATTATTGTGGAGTTGTAAGAGTTCTTTGTGTATTTTATGTAACAGTCCTTTATTATATATGACTTCCGCAAATATTTCCTCCAAGTCTATGGCTTCTCTTTTCTTTCTCTAGACGATGTCTTTCACAGAAGCAGAAATGTTTAATTTCAATGAAGTTCAGCTTATTATTCTTTCTTTCATGGAAAGTACCTTTACTGTTACATCTAAAAAGTCATCAGCAAACCCTAGGTCATCTAGATTTTTTCCTATGTTATCTTCTTGGTGTTTTATAGTTTTGCTTTTCACAATTAGGTCTATAATCCATTTTGAGTTAATTTCTGTGGAGGGTGTAAATGTCTGCGTCTGCATTCATTTTTTGCATGTGAATGTCCAGTTGTTCCATTTGTGGATTTGTTATTATCTGTCCTTGCTCCTTTGTCAGACATCAGTTTACTGTATTTATGTGGCTCTATTTCCGAGCTCTCTGTTCTGTTCCATGGATCTATTTGTCTATTCTTTCACCAGTACCACATTGTTGATTCCTGTTTTATAGTACATATACATATAATTTTATAGTAAGTCTTGAAGCTGGGTAGTGTCAGGACATTTGTTCTCTATTGGGCCATCTTTTTTTTTTTTTAAAGCCTATCTCAGGCTTGGACTTTATTTATTTTTATTTTTTGGCCAGGGCCGGGTTTGAACCTGCCACCTCCAGTATATGGGGCCGGCACCCTACTCCTTGAGCCATAGGCGCCGCCCATATTGGTCCATCTTTTTAACTGAGGACAGGATGCTCAGAAGAGGTCAGCCCAGGTTCTCAGCAGGACTTAGCTCATCCAGACCACGTGCTGATGAGGGTCTCTCTACTCCTGCTCTCTGAGGACATGCACACCACTCACAGAAGTTTCCAGCTTTCCCTGAGAGCTGGAGGGTGGCCATGGTAAGTTTAGGAGCAGAAGATATAGGGCAGCCCTGCCCACTGACTGTATTTCTGCTCCGTATCCAGTGTCTGGCCTACCCCTCAGCCCTGCTGGGTGCCCAGCTATGCTCAGCCCCATGTTTCCTGAGGCTTCCTTATGACCTTGCTGACAACCTCCCAGGAAGGGGCCTCATCAATCCAGAGAAGCAGAAGCCAGACCACGACTTGGAGACCGACCCTCTCACCTCCTCCTGGAGCCTCTGTCCAGTGGGGCAGTGCCACCTTCTCCTTACAGCTAGTGTGTGCTCACCCTCTGCTTTTGAAACTAGGCAAGATCTTACACATCATGAGTTGTTCTGAAAAAAAAAAAAGAAGAAGAAGAAGAAATAGGCAGGACATTGTTCAGGGATAGACACTGGTAGAACCATAAGAAAAACCAAGGGCACAGTCAGAACAAAGGACAGGTGGTTGTCACATAGAGGTTAGGGGGTGAGAAATGGGGTTGCCTAGGGGAAGTGCACAGGATGCTTTAATGTACTGATAGTGGTCTTTTCATTAGCTTGGGCAGTAGTAGTTCACAGATGTTCGCATAGTTATTATTATTTAAGTTGTAGGTATGCCCATGGACTCTTTGTGTTTAATTTGTGAGAGAAAAATGATCAAGAGAACATCTCTCAATGACAGTCTCTCAGCAAGGACTCTGCTCTATTCTGGATAACCTGGACAGGCTGCTCAGGAGTGAAGGAGGGAATACTGTACTCTCCTTGCCCAGGACTCAGTTTCCCAGGTTGCAGCCAGTGGGGAGAAGGTCCTGGAAGCAAGGAAGCATTGAGGGTGGGGGGGGGCTGAGACAAGAGCCCTTCACTGTGGTTTGGGAGAGCAACTGGGCAGAACCTCTCCTCTAGACGTGTGTCTCCAGGAAATTATCAAGAACATGGATCAAGAGCAGGAGACTGAAGGCAATGCAGAGCAGGAAAGAGGTGCCTTTTCCCTCTTTGGAGAGCTCTATTTTTAGTTACCAATCTGCTATGGGTCTTGTACGTCAACTTGCACCCGACAGATTGTCTGTAAGCCGGGCCCTGAGCTCTCAGAAATAAGAGCTTCCTGAGAAGCAGAAACAGCAGGATCTGTCAGCAGGAG
The DNA here is from genome assembly GCA_963573935.1 of Arctocebus calabarensis. Lineage (NCBI taxonomy): Eukaryota > Metazoa > Chordata > Mammalia > Primates > Lorisidae > Arctocebus > Arctocebus calabarensis. Next base: position 25,704 of record CAUYON010020101.1, read on the forward strand.
TTGAGAGCCATATGGAGCCCTGAAATAACTCAGGCCGCTCTTCATCCTCCCCTCACAGCTAAGCCTCTTGCCCACAAGGGCAAGGCCAGGTACATTCATAGACTGCACAGGCACAGCTTCTGAGCTCAGGCCTGGGGAAGTCCCGACACCCCCACAGCATCCCCTCAGGCACCAGAGGACAAGAAGGAGCCCTTCATGAGACCAAACTAGAGTGAGGTGAGTGTCCCAGCTCTGGGCTCTTCCAGAGAGATAGAAGAGTAGGACCACACAGTTTGGGGGGCCCTAGAAAAGATGCTGGCACTACTCAGAGCAGCCAGGGATGAGCTGGCATGGTCCGGGCCCATATGGGGGGAATGAGGCCTCCTTTCCTGAGGTTCATATGCAAGGTAGATAAGGCCTGGGCTGGAAACTGAGGCCTCTCCATCAGCTGTATCCATCAGGGGCTGCTAAAGGATCTTTCTGCCTCCTGGAGGCCAGGGCATGTTTGGGCTTCCAGTGTTCAGATTGTCCACTTTTAGCTCCCAGCCCCTGATCTCAGCTGCCCTGCTAAACTTTCAGGCCATGTCTACCTTCTGCTCAGCTGTTACCAGTTATGCCTCACAGAGCCAGGGCCGGGAGCTGGGCATGGAGTCAGGAGCCCAGGGATCCAGGGAACGTCCACTAGTCACCATCTGGTTTATCCCACTTTACCCCTAAGACCAAGGTACACTCGTCTGTGAAGTAAATAGTCATTCCCATATGGTCATTTAAAGCATTTAGTGACACTGACATATGAGGCATAATACAGAGTCTGTTTCTTCCTTGAACTAAAATCTCTGAAGTTAGATCCTGTCTGGGTGAGGCAGAGCAGGCATTTGATCCAGGATTCTTGGAAACAGCCCTGAGTCTAGCTCCCCATCCCCTAAGGGCACAGACAGGGACTATCCCTCTTCCTGGAGAAGCAGCAGAAGTAGCCCCGAGCAAAGGTGCCCATTTGACCTTCTCAGCAATGCCCTGAGCCAGCATTTCCCAGGGAATAGGCCTGGCCTGGACCTTGTGAGTAAATCTTGGAATCCAGACATCTCAGAGCTTCCAGGAGCTCTGCACAGAGACAATTAAAACTGACAGAGACTAAAACACAGGCTCTGTTGAGGCTCTGCTGGGCTGGGCTGTCAGCTTATCTCATGGCATACATGACCCTGATATAGAGATGGAACAACTTAAGATACTTATTCTCACCAGGATTGTTTATGCTAGAAAGTCTGGTCCAATACAATTATGACAAGAAAAGGTAAAAGAGTTTAGCCTCCAGAAAGTGAAATATGAAATTATCATTAATTGTAGATACATTTGGGTTCTGCAAACTCCAAGACTATTAGAACTAATAAGATACAAAAATTCATGTACAAAACCTGCAAGTAACAGCTACTTGCAGATAGAAAAGAAGGATATCGGGAAGATGGTGGAATAAGAAACATCAGGATTCTGTCTCTTCACCTAGATAACAATTATACTGGCAGAATTTGTGTGGTGAATAGCCTAAGCCTAATAGCTTGAGGTTGCAGTAATGATACCACTGCACTCTACTCAAAACAAGAAAAGAAAAGAAAAAAAAGATAAAGACAAATAGAGAATCTTGAAAGCAGTAAGAGAGAAACAAGTCATCACATACAAGGGATTCTCTGTCAAATTATCAACAGATGTTTCATCAGAAACCTTAGGAGCCAGAAGCCAGTGGGTTGATATTCAAAAAGTAAAAAAAAAAATTAAAAAACAAAAATGACCCCTGTCAACCCAGAATCCTACATGTGACAAAATTATCCTTCAAAAGTAAGGGAGAGAGTAAGGCTTTCTCAGATAAATAAGAAAAGCTAAAGAAGATCATTACTGCAAAACCTGCCTGGAAGAAATACCAAAGGAAATTCTTCAGGTCTAAAGAAAAGAACACTAGATAATAACTCAAAGCTGTATGAACAAATAAAGATTTCTGCATATATACATGGTAAATTAATTATAAAAGCCAGTATTGGCTCGGCGCCTGTGGCTCAGCGGGCTAAGGTGCCAGCCACGTACACCTAAGCTTGTGGGTTCGAATCCAGCCCGGGCCCGCCAAACAATAATGACGGCTGCAACCAAAAACTGGC